>JAHKKF010486667.1:0-13778 GCA_019740295.1 Labeo calbasu | reverse complement strand
GAAGACGCTCCCACTTTTGACGCAAGGCCTCATGGGGCGTAGGAAACTTGTGGATAGGCTACCTCAGTTTCTCTTCAGTGTTTTTTTTTTGTTCTAGCCTATTGCATTGTTCAGTAAATAATTACAATTTAAAAACAGAACAGGCCAGAACAAATATTATAACTGAAAACTAAAACATGCAGTCATGTTTAAAACGGAGCAATCATTTGTGAATAGCAGTTTTGTTGAGTAACCATAGGGCATTAGTAGTGTGAGTTAAGCGATTTTACAACAGTGGGACATAATCTGTTCATTACGCAGGAAGTATTATGAAGAGAACAACATTTGGGTGCTTCCAGTGTGGAGAGGCTGGAGAAGCTGATGAGTTGCTGGGATTCGTCAGATGAGATTCCAACTCTCCTTACTCTTGAGTAAAATCGTCCTGGTGGCACTGTAGGGAGGCTGCATACTTATGATGAGGTCTTATGATGCTCTGTTTACTACCCCTTCATGATAAATGTCATGCATTATTAATGCATCAAACCTAGTTCCACAGAGTCATAAAAACAGCATGAAATCAATGGTTTGGGAATGAGACCACAACAGTGCTCTGAGTTAAAAACAAGTCAAAATAGCGATCAGACATTTTCCAAATGGACATGCTTTCAGTGTTTTTGTGCATTTACTCTTACATAAAGGAATCAAGGGCTTCAGTAATGATAGTTTTTGTAGGCCAACCCAGTTTTGTTTAAAAGCCTGAACTAAGGTCTGCTAAAATACACATTTCTAGATTTTGGTTTACAAAAATACAACATCCCTGCTGCACTCTGATCTGGTCTATTCTAAAAATGCTCTTCTATCATTATGTTATCCTCTCAGATGATTGGTGACTGCAGGACATCAGTAACAGCAAACATCATTCATGTGTGAGTAAATATTATTGACCTCAGAACTGATGCAGTGGCTAACAGCGCCATATTTCATTTGAGAGGAATAGAATACAGTGCATTGACTTCTTGTTGTGTAACCATACGCAATATGTAATACCAAGGAACATCTACGAAACATCTTAAGCAAGCTTATAATCAGGTATCAAATGATGGGAAGAGGAATTAAATGGGACACATTGAAATAAAACGGTCCAACAGCTGGGTGTTAATCCTGTGTCAGGGCTAAATGACTCATGCTGAGAGGAGGAGGAAACGTCTGATTCAGTATCTTGTTATAAAAGCCCAAAAAAACGACGGGTTACGTGAACATGCGGTACTAAGAACACACCTTCGATTTCACCTGTGAGGAACTGCTGAAATTCTCAGAACCATCAAGAGGAATGGAATCATTAAAAAGAAAATAAAAAAAAAAGAAAGAAGTAGGTCAATCTAATTTTCATGATTGGAGGAGAGGAACATAAGGAGATTAACCTCATTTATTTTGCTCAGTCATGCAATTCAATGTCTCGGAGACTGCAGGACAATAGTGAATAATCAAATCCAAATCACACTGTTCTTACATTTGTCTGCTCTTTAAATTCTGATAAAGCTCTTGTCTTGTCTTATAATTATTTAAGTGTTTGCAGCCTCTAGTGATGGTTTTCTTGTTATTATGTGGAAAGAAGGGTGAAACATGTATGATTAACACATTGATATGTATATTATGTATAAAATTAAATTTTGTAGGTGAACTTTTGTCTCATGGTGGATAATTAAAATGTTTTATACAACCTGGTCCTTGACCAGCAACATGACCAGCTAAGGACCAGCATAAACCAGCAAAGGACCGGCTTTTTTACTGTTTTTGTGTCACGGAATGTAGTTTTAGAAAGCGAGAATGTACTTGTTTGTAGGTCAAATATGCAGTTTGTTAAAGATAACGTCTATCTGAAAATTTGTGTTGACGTTTTTGGACATGTGAGCTTCAGGGAGAGCGTCTCACCTCGGCCAGATCTTCTGGAATATACAGATGGTTCTGATGTCTCTATAGTGGTTAAACATGAGATATAATTAATTTTGGGTAAATCTAACGGGTAGTATTTGGTTTCATTAAACTATTATTTGTTCCAGAGCAAATAAATTGTGCAAAATCTCATCATGTTTATGTAAATTCAATGATGTATATCATAATGCTGTCTTTGTACGTTTGACTGAATTGCCTAGCAACTTTCATGATGGCTATTGTTGTTGTTTATTAAATATTATTATTCAATAAATAACATTTTATATAAAACAGTAGTATTTAAAAGTGTTTAGTATTTTTTTTTTTTAAACGGTATTTGTGTTCGTGATGGTGATTTTAGTTACATTGTTACGCCATTAGGTGGTTGACGCAGCTCAGCAGCGCAGTCTTCAGAAATCACCCTTGACAGATGAAAGGATATTAACATTACGACAAAGATAACACTTTCCTCAGCGGACATTCAAACTAATGTTTTATCATGAATATAAAGAATGAATGCTCTATCAGATGCAGGAAATCACGATCACTCAGTCCATCTCTCTCTCATAATACATTACGCCACATAATAAAGTGAGCTTTTAAGGTTAACAAAGCTTGGGAGTGCCAGGATATATTTTAATATAACTCCAATTGCATTCGTCTGAAAGAAGGAAGTCATATACACCTAGGATGCATGGAGGGTCAGTGAATAATACACTACAGTAGTGCTGGGTCCTATCATTAGCCTGTGAGATCGCCAATACATGATATTATCGTGCTAATGTATTTAATTATTTACATACTTAGTTTCATTGCCCGAAACCTGCTCCAACATAAGGCTAAAAGCAGCCTAACATTATCAAAGAACATCATCACTGATTAGCCTAGCCTAGTGCAAGTTTATGCATTTTAAAAAACATTTGCGTTATAAGTGAATCTTTCTACACTGGATGATGAATAAATCTCTTACCACACACAGCACACATCTCGGCTCTGACACGCAACCGGAGTAAATCGCGGCTTCGGCATGTGTTTTGACCCCCTGTACTGCACGCGTCTGCAGCGTGTTACAGCTCTAAAGCGGCCACTCTAGTCAATGCTTGTGTTTATACCTGCCCCACTGCGGCTCGTTGAAGCGACTCTCCGCGCTGCATCGCTAAAGTTAGGCTAATCCCCCACCTCCTCCCTACCTTTCCTCCAACAATTCGAATTTCCGTGGGCGGGATTTATTTTAATGATATTCTAATGAACCACGTTGTGACATCATTGCATGCGGAAAAAACAAACGTTGTAGTCCAAAGGAGCCGTTCGTTGTAGTTCTTGAAAAGGGATTTTTAAAAAACGAAATATCTCCTTTTGGAGTGGACTTTGAGATTTGTAACTTTGTAGATCTTTTTTTATGCCCAAAGATACACACCACACACTGACTAAAATTCAAAAGTGAAAAAGCATAATAGCACCCCTTTAACACTTTACAATGTGGTTTCATTTTTGTACATTAGTTAACCTTGTTATTTAACATGAACTATGAACAATAATTAAAGAAATAGTTCAACCAAAAATAAAAATTCTGTCATTGATTACTCACCCTCATGTCCTTCCAAACCTGTAAGACCTTTGTTCATCTTTGGGACACAAATTAAGATATTTTTGATGAAATTCGAGAGTTTTCTGACCATGCATAAACAGCAACGCAACATTCAATGTCCAGAAATGTAGTAAGTGACAGTCCATGTCACATCAGTGGTTCGGGGTCTTACAGGTTTGGAACGACATGAGGGGAAGTTATTACTGACAGAATTTTAATTTTTGGCTGAACTATCCCTTTAAATGTTGAAAAACATTGTTCACCGTTCATATTAGATACATATTAGAATACAATAAAGGAATAGTTCACTCAAAAATTGTTCAATCAAAAAATGTACTCATCCTCCTCAGGCCATCCAAGATGTAGATGAGTTTGTTTCTTCATTGGGTCAGATTTGTTGGAATTTCAGTATCACATCACTTGCTCTCCAATGGATCCTCTGCAGTAAATGGGTGCCGTCAGAATGCATGTTTACAGGATACAAACCCATCAAGACAAATAATTATTTCTGGCTAAAATATGAGAAATTTTCATGGATCAAGCAGTGTTTACAAGCAAAAACCCAAATATATTGGTGTATTTTGATGCGAGATGACAACAGGGGATGGAGTTTTTCACTGGAGGAAGCGAAATGGATTGTTATGGATTGGTATTTTACTCAGAAGTGACTGTTTAAAGTGGATGGATTTGTTCTGATAGCATTCAGTGCAGATTTGTGCGTCGTGAGCAACAGATGTAATGGTAAATTTCTTCAAATCAGTTCCAGTGAAGAAATAAACTCATCTACATCTTGGGTGGCCTGAGCATAAATACATTTTAAGCAAAATTTCATTTTTTGTGGGTGAACTATTCCTTTATGCATGGTAAAGCGTTAACAAACAAACTAAAAAAAAAAAGAGAATTAAAGTATGACTCATCTGTGTATTATTGCAGTAGCACACATGTAATACAAAAAAGCATAACTAGAAATTGACAAAAACAAACCTGGACATAAAAGAGGGGAAAACAGCCGCTCTGAGTTTTGCAATCATCTAAAGTACAATAATGTAGCTCACAATAGCACATATGTAGGCCACAATGCTTTATTTGCATCTGCAATATAGCTGCCATCTCTGTAGCAACAAAAATCAATCAAAGTCATATTTACAGCGTACAGTGGTATTGACAGTTAGACTATACTGCGTCATATCAAAGCCATGTTAGGAATGACAATCTCAGAGGCAGTGAAAAGATTTATTGATTGAGGTGCATGAGTTTAACACATTAAAACGTGTTTAGAAAACATGTGCTTAAAGGATAAAACCAGTTGCAATGCGTTAGCACAAAGTTTTGAAGTCTGTATTGACTTGCTTGTTTTCTGGCTACCTAACAAGCATCTCAGCATAATTTTATTAATACATCCAATTAAAAATGTGCAGTACAAAAACTTGGTGTAAAAAACGTAATTCTCTCAGTAGCAGATGATAATACATTTCCACAGTAATCTGTTACATCCAACAACATTAATCTTAATACATAGCTTTTAAAGTATTACATAAGCACGGATCTTCAGGTTTAGTGCATTAGTGATAACACAGGGAGTCTAATTTCAGGTGAATGGTTCACATAAAACATTATCATATTCAGATTGAGCAGTGATATGAGAGCACATCACTCCAGAGATCAGGAAAGTGCACTGGGATTATAATTTAATGAATTGTTTAACGTGAGTGGCATAACAGAGTTAAGTAATATTACACGTCTTGCTTGCCAGTTTGACTCTCTGTCACATGGCAGGGACTTCTGTTACAGTGACTGAGTGATATTCATATTAAAAGGGGACATCGGATGCAAATTTTGCACGTAATTGTGTCTTAGCTCTACAATGATAAAAATCCAGACTTTCTTAATTATCAAGCCGTTTTGATTTTCTAAACAGTATGATGTCATATTGCTCAAGCCCCGCCCACGGCTGCTGACGGACTGTCCTATATTAGCATATTCCCGCCCTCAGCCAGTTGTACGCTGTCCGCCATTTTCTTCACGTTTGAGCAGCTGTCTCGTAAGCACTGCAGGTGTTTTGTAGATGAATGTAAAAGTGGACATAAGAGTCTTTATTTTCTTCTGAAATCAGAAGCACGCATTGGATTAGTTTTGTTTTTGATGGTACTGTGCCACCGAATACACAAAAAACAGAGGGGGCGGAGTGAACAGAGCTCATTATCATTTAAAGAGACATGCACTGAAACGGGTCACTGTGAACAGAGCTGTTTTTGACAAGGTAAAAAGGGAGTTGTTTTAAACAACTACTGAGGAATTTTAACCAAAGTATGTTGGAAACATTTCACGAAGACCCTAAAGAATCATACCAACTTGTGGAAAACGGGCATATGATGTCCCCTTTAAAATTACAATATATAAAATAAAAGCATCATGTCATCATCATATTAATAAACACCAGTTGTGATTAATATCTAAAAAAAGGCAAAAAGAAGTTGCATCTGTGGCCACCTGTATCATATTGGTGTGGCTAAAATGTACTATTTGCTAAGCTGGTTTCTTACTGTCCCAAGTCAAAAGCCTCACCTTATAGTCTCAAATATTTTGGGCTCTGTTTGGTCTTCAATGCAAGTCTGTGGGATTTATTTTCCAGTTTTGTCAAATTCGTAAGTCAAGCTGCTTGAAGGGAACCGTGGGTATCAAGACTTTCATGGATTAATATAACATAAAGATGTCTCTCACTGAAATATGTTGTAGAAAACCCATGAAAGATTTAGGTTAATCAAAAAATCCACATAACTTTATGTTTTGGACTATTGGGGGGGCCATTATGACGTGAAAAGGTTGCACTTGATAAGCTTGTGAGCTACAACTCGAAACACATAAATAGCATATTAACTGGCATGTTTACATCCTACCAGGATGGCATGTAGTGTTTCTTGTCTCTGCCATTTGTAAGCTCTTTCAGTAACTGTGGGCTAAAAGCCTCAAAGGATTCAGGGCTAAAGTGAAAAGAACAAAGACAAAGTCTTTAGGAAGTTTTTCTCCTCTTCTTATCGCTAGAAAAGCAGTGAAGACTTGCATAGCTTCTCTTGTTGCCCTTCGACTAAAAAATTACAACCAAAAGCCGCACAATGTGGCACTGAATCAGTATTTTATTTTCCAAGTTGTGTTGCAATAAAATAGCAACAGGCAGTGACAGTAGATCACTGAGTGCAACCATTTCATGTCACAACGGCGCCCCCCATAGTCTAAAATATGAATAAAACCATTCAAATTTTTAAAATAACATAAGTCTTTCATGGGTTTTCTGCTACATATTGCAGCAAGAGACATAATTTACGTTATATTAAGCCATACAAGTCTTAAAACCCAGGGTTCCCTTTTAAAAGTCAACCAGGAGTGTGTTTCCCAAAAGCATCATTTCCCAACTGTTGCAAGTTGAGTTGTTACCAACATAATTTAACATTTCGCTGAATTTACATTTCCTAACATGAGAATATGACACGCATTGTTATCACAACTTTTCAGACAACTGCTTTCTCTGATATTTATTATATAATGTTATTTTTTACTATTTCAATGTTTTACTTTATTTTGCTAAACGATACTGTGCTTCAATTTACCTTCACTTTATGAGAAAAACGCCAAAGATATTACTACTCTCCGACCTCAGCTTCCTTGAAGATCCATCTTGAAGATATTGCTGCTTTCTGACATCCGTATCTTGATCATTTTTGCAATTACATGCTAGATCTCCAGCTGATCCGTGAACGCACTGATAAAACTCGACACAAGCATTCTCTATGTCTGATTGTACTCGCATAGTCCGTTCCTGTCAGAAAACAAACAAGTCAGTCCAGCAGTGAACAAGGTGCACGTTGATGTGAAACCGTAAGTGTTGTTTGGGATATTCTGGGAGTGAATAAGTGTTTGTGCCATCTGTGGATTTATTTCAACTGAGGTGAGGTGTGCGCACGTATATTCATAAGTAAAAAAATCCGTCGCTCTCCTGAGATTATTACAGAAAGGCACTTGCATAAATATATATGACAGTTCCACTAAATGCGTAGAGCAGACTTTAGTTCTGACATTTAAGCAGATCCTACTGTATCATTACAGCTAATTCCAGCCACTAGCGTGTGATGCTACATATTCGCGGGTATAAATGGGGATTTAAGAACAGGCTTTGATATATGCAAGTTAAATATTGCTTATACCAATAATAGAAAGTTATATTACAGAAAGTCAGGGGAAACACAAGCTCTGATCCAAAACCTAGTAAGCCGCCTCACTGCTTAAACCCTATATAGGTAGCTATCTTCTGAGGCAGCATCCTGACTGAATTACAGTACAGAAGCTGTCATACACATAGGAAATCTACAATAATTCCTAATATAGATGACACGAGAGGAACTTACATTAGCTTATATTGAAGTGTTTCTTTTTATGTCCCAGTGGAGTTTCAACTGTCAGCTTTGTGTTTTTTTTGTAGTGAGAGTTGTTCACGAGTTCTTTGTTTGCTGAACAGTTAAAATGCCCGCTGTTTTTCAGAAAAATCCCACAAATTCTTTGGTTTTTCAGCATTTTTGTGTATTTGAATCCTTTCCAACAATGACTCTATGATCCATCTTTTCACACTGGAGACAACTGAGGGATGCAACTATTACAGAAGTTTCAAATGCTCACTGATGCTCCAGAGGGAAAAACGGGGGGTGAAAACTTTTAAATTTGAAGATCAGGGTAAATGTATCTTATGGGAAATATGTAAGCATCTTCCGTAGCTTCTGAAAGGGCAGTTCTAAATGAAAAAATATGATATTTAGGCAAAATAAGAAAAATGTACACATCTTCATTCTGTTCAAAAGTATTCACACCCCGTCTCTCTTAATGCATCATTTTTCCATCTGGAGCATCAGTGAGTGTTTGAACCTTTTGTAATAGTTGCATATGAGTCCCTCAGTTGTCCTCAGTGTGAAAAGATGGATCTCAAAATCATACAGTCAGTGTTGTAAAGGGTTCAAGAAAAAAATACTGAAAAAACAAAGACTTTGTGCAACCTGAAGGATTTTTCTGAAGAACAGCTCGCAGTTTAACTGTTCAGGACAAACAAGGGACTCATGAACATGATGTGTCATTTCCACCACATCACATCACATCAAAATTTGTGTACTTGGTTACTAAAAAGACAACAGTGTCAGTGAATTGCCTAGGTAAACATCACTTGTGAGCAGAGTAATTTAGCTTTTTTGCCCAATTTCCAATCAAGCTGTAATTTTGTCAAATTATCCGAAAAGTGTGAAATATTTCATGTCTTCTGTGTTTATCCATGATACATAAAATGCTAACTGCAGATTTAGGCTCAGCAAAACAGTCTGTCATTTTATTCCAAATGTCAAAATGTCCTTCCCAGAATGTCATTATACATAATTTGAGATGTGCTGAAAATGACAGTATGGTGGAAATTCATTTCGTTTTTTCAGACAAAAAGAGACATTGTAAATGGTCTAATTAAGAGTTATTTTCTAAAAGTCCACAGGGTCAAAAGTTCACATAGTTAAAGAATGATCATTTAATACTGTTCGATTGTTTGGGGTGAGTAAGATTTGTTGTTATTGTTATTACAAAGAACGCTTTTATTCAGCAAGGATGCATTAAATATAAATGCAAGGTAAATGCAATGCTCACTAGGTTTTGGAAAAGTGCAATAGTATGTAATATTTAAATGTTGTCATCTGCATAAAACATATATACAAACACTATTTCCCACAGTGAAGATGAAATCAGAAGCAGGACTCAGGTACAGGTCTCTGTCTGCCAAGTGAAGTGCTGCTGTATCTGATTCTCTGTAGTGTTGCATAGGAGGATTTATCAACTGCAGGTCCTTTATGGGGGGCCGGTACCAATGGACCGTTTCTTTGGAGAGACAACGTCCTTTTCAAAGTCATATCTAGCCTGCTCTGAATATTGGATGAGCTGTGGGCACGTTTTATATCGGCTGTGCTCGAACAATCCTGGATGCCACTGCCGTTAACCGCTTTACTGGTACTCTTGTGAGCAGTGCCAGTTTTCCTCACCTCAGTGCCCTTTCCATTTAGGGTCCCGTTGGATAGAGACAGTTTGATTAAGCTCTTGCTTGAAAGCGTTTTCCCGTGAACCACATCCTTATCTTGCAATTGGGCAGTGCTGATGGCGGCCCTGTCTTTACCCCTGCTTTCCCCCGTGGCTGTCTGCGTCTGGCTGGGATGAGTCCTGCTAGTCACAGCCGGCTTGTTTCGTAGGCGTTTTAACGTGGAGTCTCTGGAATGAGATGCACTGTTGCTAGCACCATTGGGAAGCGCAGTAGGAGAACCTTGAAGCGACTTAATGGCTTGAGTCCTTTCGTGCTCCTGCTTGCTTTTTGAACTGTTTTTGGCCGATGAGCTGTCGGATTTGATGCCGTTGAGGTCCGACGCTGGTCTGCTCTGGCCTTCGGGGAGCCTGGGCGAATCTGGACCTTGATAGCTACTTCGCTCCACAATACTGCTACAGCTCGGGGAACTTAGAGAATCGTCCTCGCGAAGCTGGGCTTTGACCTGTGACGGACTGGCCACGATACTTACTATGGGCTCCTTGGTGCATCGGGGCCTCCGGCCGGACTCAAGATACTCCACCAGCTCGTCGTTTCCGGTTTGTGGAGCGACGCTGGAGGGTTTTCTGCGGTCCTTGGAAGCAAATGACCAGCGCAGTGGAAGAACTTTCCCTGGGCCCGTCTTGGATTTCGAGTGGTAGCGCATACTCATACTGTGGCCCCGAACGCCTCGTTCAAATGGCGGCGGCTCCACTGCATCTAGAAGCAGAAAATGGAGGACTTTAAAGGGATAGTTCACGCAAAAAAATGACAGTTCAGTCATTAATTGCTCACCCTCAAGTTGTTCTAAACATGTAAGACCTTTGTTCATCTTCAGAACACAAATCAAGATATTTCTGATGAAATCTGAGAGCTTTCTGAGTCTGTATAAATAGCAACGGTATTACCACATTCAAGACCCAGAAAGGTAGTAAGGACATAAAATAGCCCATTTGACATCAGTGGATCAACGGTAATTTTTTGAAGCTAAGAGAATACTTTTTGTGTGCAAAGAAAACAAAAATAATGACTTTATTCAGCAGTTGATGTCACATGGACTATTTTAATGATGTTTATACTGCCTTTCTGGACCTTGAATGTGTCAGTTGTGTTGCTGTCTATGCAGGGTCAGAAAACTCAGATTTTATCAAAGATTTGTGTTCTAAAAAAGAACGAATTTTGAAATAAAATTAATTTAAAACCAGAGACTTTCAAATTAATTTGATAAAAACAACAACAAATAACATTTCTTCACAGCTCATTGCCATTTTGGGCCGCTCGCATTGCACACAGCTTTTTTTATACAATATTTTTTTCCTAAAATTAATTTGAAAGTCTTAGCTTGAAATTTATTTTATTGCTAAATAAAATTTAATTTTATTGCTAAATTCAAACAATAAATGTTGTTTTGTTGTAAATATTGTAAAATCATAAATATATGTATATATAAATATATAAATTATCTGGTAGCACTTGTACAACAAGGTCCCATTAGTTAACTTGGTAACAATTTACAATAAGGTTCACTAGTTAACATTAGTTAACATGAACTAAGAATGAACACTACTTCCACAGCATTTATTAATCTTAGTTAATATTAATTTCATCATTTACTAATGCGTTATTAAAATCAAAAGCTGTGTGTGTTAACATTAGTTAATGCACTGCAATCTAACATGAGCTAACTGTATTTTTATTAACTAATATTAACAAAAACTAGTAAATACTGTAATAAATGTATTGTTCATTTTTTATTTATGTTAATTAATGCATTACCTAATGTTAACTAATGAAACCTTATAGTTAATACACTAACATTAAATAACAATGAACAAACATGGCAGTATTTCTTAATCTTTTTTAAAAGATAAGTTCACTTCCAGAACAAAAAGGTACAGATAATTTACTCGTCCTCTTGTCATTGAAGACGTTCATGTCTTTCTTTCTACAGCCAATAAGAAGTTATGTTTTTTGAGGAAAACATTTCAGGATTTTTCTCTACATAGTGGACTTCCAAAATGCAGTTTAAATGCAGCTTCAAAGGGCTGTAAATGATCCTAGCTGAAGAAGAAGAGTCTTATCTAGCAAAATCATCTGTCATTTTCTAAACAAATTGACAATTTATATACTTTTTAACCTCAAATGCTCGTCTTGTCTAGCTCTGCACGATCTCTGAGTAATCCAGTTCAATACAGTAAGGGTATGTCGAAAAACTCCCATCTCATTTCCTCCCTCAACTTTAAAATCATCCTACGTTGCTACAGAAGTACCGACCCAGTGTTTACAAAGTGAATATGCAAAGAATATCAAACGCCCTTTACAAAAAAAAGGTAAAACAGTGATGTAGGATGATTTTGAAGTTGGAGGAGAAAATGAGATGGGAGTTTTTCGACATACCCTAATTGTCTTTGTCACGAATCCTGTCCGGTATGGCCGCCACCAGAGGTTGCCTGTGCATCTCACTGACATTTCACACTACACAGACTATGTTTCCCATCATCCTTTGCGCTGATTACACGCACACACCTGTACCCAGTCAGACTCTCTATATAAGCCTCGGTTTTCCTCCTGCATTTCGCCGAGTATTGGATTGGATTGTGGATTGGATTGTGTTTGCTGTGTTTAGCACTCTCCTAGTGTTAGCAACCTTTACGGAAACTTTCCTAGTTTCCTGTGTTTTTGTATTGTTGCCTGGTTATGTCGTTGTGTCTGTTTCGCTGCCTGCCCTGTGGATATCTCGCATGTTTTTTGGAATACCCTTTTGCCCAGCCCCCGATCGACCCTCGCCTGTGTCACGGACTACTCTTGTGTCCTGTTCTAATATACCTGTTTGCTATTGTGCGACCCTGCCAGTTTATGACCATGTCTCCGTCTAATAAATAAATCAAATAAAGCTTTGCATTTGGATTCGCCTGCTTCACGTCTTCTTCGCTCCGTTACAGTCTTAAACCGGAACACACAGAGTTCACACAGAGCTAGACAAGACGAGCATTTGAGGTTGAAAAGTATAAATTGTAAATTATTTTAGAAAATAACCAATCATTTTGCTAGATAAGACCTTTATTCCTCGTTTGCTGCTTTTAAACTGCATTTTGGAAGTTCAAAATCAGGGCACCATTGAAGTCCACTATATGAAGAAAAATCCTGAAATGTTTTCCTCAAAAAACATAATTTCTTCACGACTGAAGAAGGAAAGACATGAACATCTTGGATGACAAGGGGGTGAGTACATTATCTGTAAATTTTTGTTCTGGAAGTGAACTTCTCATTTAATGTGAGTTACTAAAAATAGCCTACAATTGCTCATTGTTAGATCGTATTAAATCAGGTCCATTACTTAATTTTACCAGACACAATTATTTTATTCAAGTAATGTATTAGTAAAATGTTGAAATTACCAGAGAATTAACAGAGATTAGTAAATGCTTTAAGTGTTAAATGAAAGTCTACGTTTTCATCAACCTGTTAGTGATTATGTGTATTTGAATTAAAAAAAGCTGAAAAATGTTCGCAATCAAAAACAAGTTACGACAGTCACAACTTATTTTATTTTATCTTAAAACATAATTATGTAACCCTGGGTTAATTTCGATTTCTATAGTATATTTTATTATTTTAATTTATTCACATTTTCATCAACATATTTATTTTTTTATTTATTCTTTGCTTGCGACAAAAGTGTTTCTATAAGGGAAAAAGGGTCCTGTTTAGACATGTTTGTGTCACTAAATTGTGTTTAATTTAATATTATTGGTTCAAAAATGACTTAATCCTGCGTAATGTCAAGTAGTGCAACTGTGATTGACCAGTGAGGTTGTCAGTCAGCTGAGAGAGTTGGAAAAAAGAAGTGCGTAGGTGATGTTGTCGGCATGAGAACAGAAAATGCGTCACTTTATGTGTGAAAACTGTTGTCAGAACTGTATTGTTTGAGTGTTAACCAGTGTAGTATTCTGTTGTGAAGTCAACACGACCCGATTCGGAAGAAATGCCGGTTTAACGCTTGATCGTCTTTACAGTAAACGGGACTAACGTGCTTTGCTGGTGAGAAACTTAACTCAGGTTTATCACTTAAATCAGCGCCCGTGCGAGAGTCATAGGTGATCGGAGCGATCGCCAAAGACATTTGCTGCATCGACTGGGAAGTGCATTGAGGAAATCCAGATAGCGCTCCTAATCGCCGAGTGGTTAGGA
>JAHKKF010486659.1:0-15472 GCA_019740295.1 Labeo calbasu | reverse complement strand
CAGCTCTACAAAGACTTTAATTATTTAATTAATAACTTTAAGACTGTTATTATTCACGACTTTAACTTAATTTTAAATGCGCAAATTAGATAAGACTGAATAAAACATGCACAATTTTATTATTTTATTATTATTATTATTAGTATTATTATTATTATTAGCCATTTCCAGGTTTCTACATTTCAGTGCATCACTATTTACGTCAAGTCACATTTATTTATATCACGCTTTAAATTGTATAGATTTCAATGCAGCTTCACAGTAACAAAAAAACTGCATTAATAATGCACATTTTCTTCAATTATGAAACTAATAAAATTTTAGCTGTAAAGCAACTCTAAAAACACTGTTATTCAACTATACGTAAAATGTTTAATACAGTTTTACCTAATTTGCACATGCATAAATTAGCATATTGTCATAAATTTGCATAAAGTCATTAAGATTCCACATAGACGCCAGTCTTTTTGTGATCAACAGCTCCTGTAATTTGAAAATTGTCAGATTCTAAAAAAAAGAAAGTGTATATGTAAATGTATGTCAATAAATACACTTTTTACCCTGTAACATTAAAAAAAATCCCTTTAAAAAATTGCCAGCAATATAATTTAGGCAAAATGTAAAATGTAAATTCTGAAACCAGTGTAAAACAAATTTGATAAATGAGCAAAACTTCACTTAAAAAAAAAAAAAAAAAAAAAGACCACCAATAAAGCAGCTTATGCTTTATTTGGCAAAAGTAATAAAATAATCATAAAAATTAAGCAAATTTGTTTACAGAAAGTTTCATAACTTGAAGAAAAAAAAAAAAAAGTGTCAAAATAGGTAAAAATCCCCACATTCTTACTTTCTGGAAGTCGACGAAGCGGGACTTGTTGGTGTCGAGCATGAAGCGGCGGCGGTTGGCACACACAGGGTTCTTGCAGATAGTCGGCTGCGTGTATTTGAACTGCTGCTCCACATCTTTGATGACAGACTGACAGTCCAGACAGAGGAAGGTGCCGCTGACCAGCTCTGGGTGCACGGGGTGGGTTCGCACCACCTGACCGCTGATGCGTAACAGAGTGCCGACACGGGCGGTGGAGAGCTCACGGATCCTGGACAGCACAGAGCAAATTACCTTACTCATTTAGCATACAAACTGGCTGACCAATCATAACACATGTAATTTACATACACATGTATATTATAAAACATTAAAAAATGTCTGGTAAATGTCTGAAAAATAGGGCGTAAACAAATTTAATTTGTAAAAATTACAATAATGAAGATAAAATGAAGTTACAAGCATGATACAGGCACTTTTAAGTGGTTGGAGTGCTTGATTCAAATGTCTGACCCTACAAACCAAATTTAAGAACTGAAATACTTACTTTTGCCTAGATGGAAAGTCTGAAAAAGCCACATAAAACTCTTTGGATGGTGGAATATTTCCATGATCTCTGGCAAAGTGGCGAACAGCTCGGCAGAGATATGGGTAAACCCTGGAAAAACATTACAGATAACACTGAAAATATACAATTAAGACATAACCTACAATTCATTCATTCATTCAGCAAATTATAAATTTCCAATCATACATAAACACTGAGGAACTACCATGATTTACCATGATGTACAATGATAACCAAAATGACCATTACAAGCTGCTAACTTATGCTTAATTGATTTGCCAAAAGGTAAATCAATTAAGTAATAAATAAATGAAACATTTTATGACTATTATTTTGTATGTCTTCTTAAAGTTTGGTAGCTGCAACTGAAAATGTCAAAATTATAGTGTCTTTCTAAAACATTTTTGCAGGATCAAAGTAAAATTAAATATTTGTAAGAAAAAGTCATAAATAATCTAATTTAATTAAAATAAGTGATATTACAAAAGTACTTTTTGTTTCATGAGGCATGCATTTTTTTGTATATTTAATGACGCATCTAACTTACACCAACTGTTTTTGGGACAATGAATATTGTTACAATAAGTGCAAACAAAAAGGCAAACTTTTAGGTAGCAAAAACAGTTACATTTTGTTAAAAATAGTTACTGACTCAAAATAACAAAATAAATTTGAATATATTTTAAAAATGTAATTTACTCCTGTGTTCAAAGCTAAATTTTCAGCATCATTACTCCAGTCTTTACTCACACGTTCCTTGAGAAATCATTTTAATCATGCTGATTTGCTGCTCAAGAAACATTTATTATTATTATCAATATTAAAAACAGCCGAGTACACTTTTTTCAAGATTGTTTAGCGAGGATGCTTTAAATTGATCAAAAACGATAAATACATTTATACTGTTACAAAAGATTGCAATTTCAGATCAATTTTGTTCTTCATTTCAAATTTTTACTGTTTTGCTGTAGTTTGGAGCAAATAAATGCAGGCTTGGTGAGCAGAAGAGGCTTCTTTAAAACACTTTTAAAAACCTTTGGCTGGTAGTGCATCTCTTTTTTCCTGATGTTGTCGCAATTCACCTGTAATATTCCTCTTGAATGGTGGTGGCGAGCTGCTGGTTATAGTGCTCGATGTTGCTGAAGCTCACGGTCAGTGTGTTTCTCTCCGGTCTGATCAGCTCTTGTGCGTCGGCCAGATATAACGCGTCGCCGGTTTTATCCTGAAACCTAATTAACCAGACACATTTAATAAGTAACGTTCATTTCGCCCTTCGTGTAAAAGTACTGCAACCAACTGCACTCACTCTTCCAAAAATTCCAGAAATAACTTCTGACATTTCTCGGACAGTTCATCGCGCACTTGCACGCCCGCGGCCGTAGCTTCCACTCCGGGCTCCATCAGTCAGCTCACACACACACCTGTACAAGGTAATGAGCCACCCAATCATATACAAGCGCCATGACGTCGACGTAACGACGTATTTTCCCACTGACGTTGTCCGTTGTACAGACATTTGGCGGATCAAAATGTATTTTTGCCCTAATACGGAGACATTTGTGAATATAAAAAGTATATAAGAATATACGTATTTAAGCTATCGCAATACCTACGAAGTACATTTTTTCAAATAACTTTACCTCTTAAGGGTATTTTCATATAACTTTTACAATTTGTTACTCCATTAAGTTTCATAAAAACAACGTTCCCCATTATTTCGCACGGAAAAAAACGAGACTCGCTCAGAAAGATTCGCGACGAGTCATTCTTCTGAGTCGATTCTTTTTTATGAACCTGTATGTGTTCAAATACGCCTGCAGCTCTTTACGAGTCACAATTCACTGATTCAATGATTCGGTCGGATCGAATCTCCAATTAACACAGATTAAATTACTAGAGGTAATTATAATAGAGGTTAGTACTTTATACACAGACATATTTCTGTACAATTTCTTTTAAAACATCAGAGGCCCAAATCCATTGTTTTGTTTGCTAAATTAATCAATAAGGTATGTTAGTGAAAATATTAGATCTATCCAACACAAAATTAACAAAAATTGTTTAACATAGCAATCAAAATGTTGTTAATCTGTCAAAGTTGTTTTACAACAATTGTTGTAAAAACAATTTTAATTAACCAAATAAAAACACCACGTGGCTCAACCATTCAACCTAACAAAAAGCAGAAATACAAATATTTTTCTTTAACCATTAACTAGATAGCTGCTATTGAATTTACAACTATATATACACTATAGTAGTTTATACTATACTACTATAAAATAATTTATAAATATATATACTGTATACACATTTATGTTGTCTATTGCAGTAAAAAAAAAATCTCAATTTTGAAACTGCATGTAGACACTGCATTTAACAATTATAACCCTATATTTAAATATTAAATATTAATAAAAATATTAATATAACATAATACAGTTTATTTATTTTGATCTTTATTTGAAAATCTGGAATCTGAGGGCGGGAAACAAAATCAAAATATTAATAGCTGTCCAAATTAAGTTCTTAGCAATGCATATTACTAATCAAAAAAATAAGTTTTGATATATTTACGGTAGGAAATGTACAAAATATCTTCATGGAACATGATTTTTAATTAATGTCCTAAAAATTTTTGGCATTAAAAAAAGAAGATAATTTTGACCCATACAATGTATTGCTGGCTATGGTTACAAATATACCCATGGTCCAGGGTCACGGGTCACATATTTGAATAATCATAACACTGTCTTACGGCTCTTCTTGTAGTGACTCCACAGCATCAGAAATACATAGAGAAACTTTTAATTCTTTTATTTAACACACATTTAAAAAAGTGAACCACACTATACAAATGGTTTTCTGGTAGCAGGTAACAATGCAGACAACACGTCTACAAACCTGTCCAACTCGTTCGTTCTTGGGATGTGCAGCTAAAATTGCACCTTTTTCCTAAATTATTTCCTTTCTTCTCTTAAAACGTTTCCGAAGCCCCTCATTGCTAAGATTTCAATGCATCTTTGTTCATTTTTTACTTCATTTAAATGCTGATAGGCAATAACATGCTTAATGTGTAGGGTTTATTTCTGATTGGGTTTTTAAAACCTGCAATGTTTTATTTTGCGAGATTAAAGCTCGAGGTCTCTGTTTGTATGTACATTTCCAATGCAGTCCTTCCGTACGCAGGGCAGCGGTAAAGTCCGTCTCTCGCACATACACATTCACTGACGCGCACACACTCTCCTCTTCTGTTAGTCCGTTTGCTTTTTAAACTCAACACAGGCCGAACATCAAGAGGAATGATATTTATTACCCGAGAGACAACTTAAAAAAAAAAAAATAAAATAAAGAAGTGAGAGTGAGAGAGACAGACAGTAAAGACGTGGAGGAGCAAAGAAATGTTTAGGCCAAGTAGCTGTAGGTGTCCTTCTCTCCATCCACCCGCTCCAGATATTCCTTCTCTATGAGGATGTCAATGCACTTCTGCAAAACAGAACACAAACCAAAAGTACATATGAGTTCTTCTGTGCAGATAAAACAGGGTTTCTGAAGGTATTACGATGGTAAATTTAAGACCAAGTAAGGAAATATTAGTAAATTAATTGCAGGGAACACTAGGTCAATATGGCCTCTAAATGTAAATATCTAGGTTGTATCAGCAACACTTGAAAGATTAAAAAAAACAAAAAAAAACAAAAAAAAAAACTTTCAACTAGGAGTGTGCGATATTGACAAAAAATAATATCTCGATATTTTGATTTTATTGATAACGATAATTAGATGATATTTTGCTGAGTGCATTATTGTGCTGGTGTCTTAAGGACTACCATGGACAGCTACATTTTTTGATATTCTTCATATTGCATGGTGGTCTGTTCACACTGATAGAAATTAGTCTTTTCCAATAAGTTTAAATTTATTTTTACCTTTTATGGGCATTTTCAATTTTAAAAAAGCCATTTTTTCAAAAAGTGTGCATTATCCTTTTGAGTCAAATTCGTACATTTGGGCTGTTACCAAGCAAATGAAATCAACAAAATTCATCTTTGCAATGCAAAGGAAACACAAAGCTGCATCTGAAGTGGCATTCAGATGTCTTTACACGCTGTTTAATGCAGGTCATGAATGCACTTAACCTGCAGTTACAAATGCATAACGTTTTGATATTTTAAACATAAAACGACCAATACTGATATTTGAAATTATTCAAATAATAAAAATGATACTTTAAATGTGGATTTAAAACCGCCAGTAGGTGTCAGTAAGTCACAGTTATTAAGCGAGTCATTGCGATTGAACCGAATCATTTAAACGGTTGAATCATTCAGTAACAAACCACCGTCATGTTTGGAGACGCTAAATAGTGCTGTGGCAGTGTTTGGAATGATTTTTGTTAGCGAAATAGAGCAAAAACAGGCAATATGGTGTCTAAAACGTAAGTCTCTTAATTCTTGTCTATTGAACTCTTGTGTAAAAAAAAAAAAAAAAAAAAAAAAAAATTTCAATATCACATTTGTAATGATGGTAATTTTTGGAAAAGAAAACAGCACTATTTGTGTGATATTAATTTACTATATGAAGTGGAATAAATCTATACATTTTATGTCCCCATGTCTTGAATTTGTGATAATTCTAAATGTATTTTAATAGACTGAATCATGCAGTGCAAGAACACACTAATGCGCACTAGTCTGGACTTGCACACTGCACTCTGTAGGTGTTTTGAATGGTTTTTGCAAAATTGTCAAGTTGAACATCGTTAAAACAACAATTGCGATATTATCGCAGATGATGTATATCGCACACCCCTACTTTCAACCATAACTTCTACTGCACCTGCAAAAGAGATTTTTTTTTTTTTTTTTTTAAAAAGACATTACGTGAAATGCAATAAAAACTAGTTTTCTGAGAAATTGATTGAAATGAAGTGAGTTTATGACTAAAACAACAACAAATATCTGCCAATGGGCTCAGAAAAAACAATTTAAAGAGAAAAGTTTTCATAGCCCATCAACAGATATTTGGAACTCAATTTTATTCAGTTTCTCAGAAAATAAGACTTCATATTTTCATTTTGCACCTTAAGTAAATGTATCTTAAGGATGTTTAGATATTAGTATTGGAAAATCAAAAAAATACTGAGATATTCTTTTTTTTCTTGCGGTGCAAACAACATTTAATGCCTTTTGAGTTTCAATTTAATTTGAATTTAAATTTGAATTCCAATTTAAACCTTTCAAGGCTTTAATTTGAGGAAGGGTAAATTATAACCTCTGTAAAAATTCCTGTTAACCAGACAAGATTTGCAGAACAGGATCAACCGACCTTGATGACGGGAACTCTGGGTTTGAACCGGGATGAGAGCTGGTTCAGAACCTCAGCCAGGAGCTGCTGATGCTTCAGAACCTTCCTCATCTTCATGATTCTCACTATGGCCGCCTGTGCAAAGATAAACACAATTAAACTTAGTATGCTATTCTAAACACACCTCACCAATACTTGGACTATGTTGCAATGTACTGTATTTTTACGGCAGAACTGAGTATTTTTATTCCACCAGAGCACATTAAATGAACCAAAAGTGACAGTGAAGACATTTATGTTACAAAAGATTCTATTTCACATGCTGTTCTTTTGAACTTTGGATCAAAGAATCCTGAAAAATAAAACGTGTCAGTTTCTACAAAAATATTAGGGAGTTGTTGTCAACACTGATAATAATAAACGTTTCTTGAGCAGCAAATCAGCATATTAGAATGATTTCTGAAGGATCATGTGACACTGAAGACTAGAGTAATGATGCTGAAAATTCAGCTTTGCGTCACAGGAATAAATTGCACATTAAAATATATTCATATTCATACCTGAATCAGGAGTTTCCTGTCCTCTTCAATGTTTTTATGAGTCGTTTCCTGTTCCTGTTTCTGCTCCGTCTTCATTGGCACGTTAATGTTCACTCTTAGTTTTTTACTGGGGAGGAAATAATTCAGCCATTAATACTCACAAATTCATTTACTCTGCTGCATTCTAAAGCACAAAATGTAAACCATTAAATATAGATTCATAACTGTTTGCAAGACGAGATGCACTCATTTGACCTACTTTTTATAGCCCAGGAAGAGTTTTATGAGGGTGTCAGGTTTGAATTCCACTTCATCCACGTTTGCATTCTCGTCCTCTAGAACCTGCATAGACACATGTTGATGATTACAGAAGACAACTGCAAATGCACAATTACATTAAATATTAGCCTGTTGAGTCAAAATGTAAATGGCATTCACAACCCATTTAACCTTTGTAAATTTAAGCTTTTCAAAGTGAAACCAAATGTAAGAATTTTCTTCCAGTAGAACGTCCAAAGACAATTAATTGTATGTATAGTGGGCATTTCATAGCAGATTAAAGAGGATTAAACAAAAATAACATCTAAATAGCCGTTTGGAGATTTGTTAACACTCTTTATGGCCTCAATGACATTAGCAGAAAGGGAATGTTGTTTCAGAGGTGGAGTAATTATATTTAAATAATAAATATTAGGTGGAAATGGGCTTGGTTTTTGAATTCATGTTGCTTTTTCAGAAAACTAGTTTTAAAATAAAGACAAAAAAAAAAGCTTACCAGCAACTTGGATTTCAATAATATCTGCAAAACCTGCACCAATATGTCCTAAAATGTAAAAAAAAAAGCTCTGTTAGTGTGCGAAATCAACATTTGACTGATATCAGGATCTTGTTTTAGACTTATTGTTGAGAGCCCTCTTTAATTTTCTTACTATTTTGATCTGTGTGCTGTCCGTCAGCTGCTGGACTGTATAAACGTCTTCTGTGTTATACTGCAGTAGAATGGCCATCTGAAACGTAGATGCCTGTATGGACACACACAACCAGTCTAATTAATATTCATACACTATTAATTCACCAATTATCCCAATAACTGGTTTATTTAAATGCAATTAATACCTCTGTTAGGGCAAATTTACACAACCATTCAAAAGCTTGTAGTCAGTAATAGTAGTCTTATACTTTTATTTAACAAGGATGCATTAAATTGATCAAAAGTGACAAAGACATTTATAATGTTATAAAATATTTCTATCATAACAAATGACATTGACAAAAATTATTAAGCAGCGAATTATCAACACTAATGAAAAAAATGTTTCTTGAGCAGCAAATCAGCATATTAGAATGATTTCTGAAAGATCATGAGACACTGAAGACTGGAGTAATGATGCTGAAAATTCAGCTTTGTATCAAAGGAATAAATTACATTTTAAAATATATTCAAATAGAAAACAGGCATTTCAAATTGCAATAATTTTTCCCAATTTTACTGCTTTTACTGTATTTTTAATTAAATAAATGCAGCCTTGGTGAGCAGAAGAGATTTCTTTAAATGCTAGTGTATAATGAAGCATTCAAGTCACACGTATCTTGTCATACCTGTAAGGTGTATCGGTTTTTGAAGCAGTTGGTGACCAGTTCTCCTTTGGACAGATGGTAAAGCCAGGTGAGCTTTCGGCCGCTGTGTCTGCTGGCATAGAAGGCTGTGAACCTTTGGTAGCTCCTCTCCAACTGTGTTGGAAAAGACGACAGCGGATTTACAAAAACCTTGGAAAGATCAAGAACAAGTGATTTACATACAAGCCTAGTAGTATTATCACCTCAGATGGTAGAGCAAAAGTGCACGACTGCTGGAAGGGCCAAGAACCCGAGCTCAACACCTGGATGCTGAAGTCCACTAGAAAACAACAAGACATTTATAAAGGAATTCAGCTACAAATGACAGTATTTTATACTGTAGCAAAGAAGAGTGCAGCTCATCCTTACAGTCTAAAGGCTCAGAGTTTGTGAGGTGCTTCTTGAACTGTTCGTTGAGGTCTTTGCTGACTCCAATGTCCTGGAACATGCGCTGGAGTTTCGATGTGTATTCAAAGCCACACGCTTGCTAAAAATGACAAACCAAAACAAAAGTGTTAGACACAAACACTGATGATGGAACTAAAATTACAAAAACATTAAAAACAAGCCCAAGGAGATCACAAGGGTTGGTAGGAATAGAAAAAAAAATATTCAAAATAAATAAATAAATGGTAGAACTGTTGCACCTTTAGTTTGGAGATCATGCTGGCCTCTGCGTCGTCGCTGGCGCTGTTCTGATGGACCAGACGCTTGGCCAGCATCTTCGCGTAGAACTTCTGAAACACGTCCTTGTCTTCAATATACTTAAACACCACCATCTACCAAAATAAAAAAGAACAAACGATCAATACAAAAACAAAACAAAGGCATTATGTTAAATCCTGCACAAAATTGCTGTGAAAGCATTTTTGCAATCATATTATGTAAAAACACACCACTTGATTCAAAGTGTCTTCAAGTTCTGCCTCCTCTGGGTTTTTGGAGCTGAAATATCAGACAGAGGTTCGATTAGATCCAGCACAGGGATTTAATGACACACATACAGTGTGTGCCAACAGACGGAGACATTATACACACACCTCTTCTTGAGCAGTGAGTCGCAGTATCTGGCCAGCAGTTCAGGAGATTTGCTGGAGGACTGAACCATCTTAGTAACAGCATTATTATTGATGAAGCGTCCACAAGCCTGAACACACAGAAAATGCATATCGGAATATTCAAAATGCAATACCAAAACATATTTCTACACATATGATTCATTTCTATAAGCAAAATATGCATTTATTTTGCTGTAAGATAAAATATGACCAGACATGAAAAAAAATATATATATTAGTATATAGTAGTCAACATCTGAGGAGGATCAAAAAAAGTTCAAAGTTGTTCCAAGACAAGAACTGGTATTGTTTTTGTTTTAGGACAACTTTGATGAAAGGGTTTGATCCACTTCAAATGTTGACTAGTGTATATTTGAAGTATTATTAAGTGTGTATATAAATATATGTTCACTTTCATTTAAATTAAAGTTTTAGTAATTTAGCTGTTTTTACTTTTTTAAAATAATTTCTATATATTTATTCATTTTAGTTTTTGGTCCTTCAACTTAAACTTGTGTTATTTTTGTATTACTAAGATACTATTATAGTTTTTATTAATATTTTCATGAAGTTTTTATTTTTACATTTACAAATTTCTGTAAATTTTTAGTTTTTTGTTCTTTATTATTTTGTTTAGTTCTTTATTATTTTTTATTACTTTTAGTTATTTTAGTACATCAAATTAAACTAAATTATAGTTATAAAAAATAGTTATAAAAATAACCATATTTATATTAAATTATAAATGTATAATAATAATAATAATAATAATAATAATAATATAATTTTATAATAAATTATACCTAAAAGATTTTTTTTTAAGTAATGAAAATATTTGTAATGGTTATTTTTTAATAATTAAAAATGGTTATTTTTAATAATTTTACCTCTATCAGGTTAAACTGCCAAAATACTACAACTAATTTAATCTTGACTAAAAAGAACTGAAAAGGTTGTCATACCTTGTCAAGAGCAGCCACAAAACCAGCATCATTGTTGAACGCTGACATCACCAGGGCATTGTACTTCTTGTGCACATCCAGAATTGTCTGGACGTACATTTTGGGGTCCTAGAAAAAAATACAAAAATTCACAGAGGTTAAAACACGTATTGTCAGAAAGATTTGATGTGAAGCATGATGATCTTCAAGCTAGATAGCATGATGTACAATGCAAATCAAACAGACTCACATTGAGTGCAGACTCCCCACACTTCTCGATGGCTGCCAAGCCTTGATTATAAATGTGTGTTTCCAGAAGTTTCTTTAATTCTCCCAAACCATCAGTGATCCGTGACACAAGATTGTACATGCGGCCAAGATCTACACAGAGAGAATGAATAAAATACAGTTGAGATTTCAATCTGAATGACTTGTGTACAGACATTCAGTTTTCACTGTGGTTCTGACCTTCATTCTTGTCTGCGTCCAGAAGGTTCTGGAACTCCGTATGGAAGATCTCCAGGTGCTTCTCGATGAGAACCTGCTCACACTTCCTGGCCAGCTCATCCTGTGTGCTCTCATGGAGGTAAACCTGCACTCTCCTCTGCTCCTCCAGCAAACGTGCCTCAGCCTGCAAAACACACACAGATCAACACTTAAAACACTTTCACACTAGGATGGTGTGATATAAGTATGATGTTTGACATACACTACTACTTAAAAGTTTGGTTTCAGTGATTTCTGAAGTCTCTTAAGCTCACGAAGGCATTTATTTGATCACAAATACAGTAAAAACAGCAATATTGTGAAATATTATTACAATTTGAAATAACTGTGTTCTATTTGAGTATATTTTAAATTGCAATTTATTTCTGTGATCCAAAGCTGAATTTTCAGCATCATTACTCCAGTCTTCAGTGTCACATGATCAATCAGAAATCATTCTAATATGCTGATTTTATCAGTGTTGAAAACAGTAAATTGAATTACAAATTAAACCATTACATTTAAACCAATGATCATTTGGACCAAACAGCCAATAAAAGCAAGCAGATATAAAATGCAGTAAAAAGTAATATTATTACAATTTGAAATAACTGAGTTCTATTTGAGTATATTTTAAATTGCAATTTATTTTTGTGATCCAAAGCTGAATTTTCAGCATCATTATTCCAGTCTTCAGTGTCACATGATCAATCAGAAATCATTCTAATATGCTGATTTGCTGATTTTATCAATGATGAAAACAGTTGTGCTGCTTCATATTTTTTGTAGAAACCGTGATATAGTTTTTCAGGATTATTTAATTAATGCAGAGCTCAAAACTGCATTTATTTGAAAATTTTGAAGCATAACCAATGTCTTTACTGTCACTTTTGATTAATTTAAATGAATCCCAGTTGAATAAAAGTATTAATTACTTAAAAAAAATTACTGAACCTAAACTTTCAGTTTAACAGTAGTGTATATTCTACATACATGTATTTAAAATAATAATAGTAATAATAAAATAAATTGAATTACAAATTAAACCATTAAATTTAAATTTAAACCAATGATCATTTGGACCAAACAGCCAATAACAGCAAGCAGATATAAAATGCAGTAAAAAGTCTACTTAAAAAAAAAAACTTGATGCTCTATTCTGCTTCAAACTAAATCACAATGAAGAATTGTATTTGTTAATAGATATATAATTATATTTGTTATGAATGCATATTATTACATAATGAAGGCAGTATCTACCTATATAATATTTTACCAACAAAAATTCTTAATTAGAAATTATTCAGTGAAATCTGTATAAAGTATATCCTGACTCTTAATCAAGAAATCAACAATTACCCTCCATACTCTGAAGTTTAAAAACTTGCAGTCAAAAAAAAAATTATATATATATATTTATATACTTGCCAAATATAAAGCAAGTGTTGTAAGATCACTGCAATATTCACAATGCTGCTAAATTTAACAACAAACTAACTGTAAATAAATTTTAAGATATCACCCAGTCCTTCTTGTTAACACCTACACATTTATTAAAGTGCACAAGCTTTGATTTACTTTTTTTTAAGGCATGTCCTGCTATTTTGTCCTCACCTTCTTCATGTACTCAGTAACAGGATTCTGTTGCAGGAACTCTGTGCTTTCCCTCGTGTAAAACCGTTCGGTGTCGGCCAGGAACTGAGTCTCAAAGTATTCCTTGTAGACAGACAGAGTGGGACCTTTAGCGAAGGCATCGTCCTCATTGAGACCCAACTCAACTGCGAGAGACGAAGAGAAACATTTCTGAGCAACTGCAGAATTTCTAAGTGTCATATATCACAGACGCAAACAAACAAGCAATCATGACATAATGATAACGTACCATAGGACTGGACCACTCCACTGATGAGTCTAGTGTTGATGGTTTCTCCATTCCTCTCCTTCTCGATCAGCTTCAATACTGCATTTGTGACCTAAGAATACAGGTACCAAAAAAGACATTTTTATTTGAGTTATTCGCACTGTCCAATTTGACATATTCCATGTTTCCAATCTCACCTGCTTATTCAGAGGTCGAAACAAACATTCCCTCCACGTCACCAGAGCAAGCTGAAAAACACACACAACCAATAAAGTTCAATAAAACCAACTGTTAGTGAAGTGAAACTCTGCTGTAATGCAGAAAAAAAGCAAGAAATGCTTACGGAGTAGATTTCATAGATTCCTTTCCGGCCCTCGTCACACTCCCTGCGCACCCAGTGGCGGTTGAGGTAAGCACAGATCCCGTTGAGCACTTTACTAGAGAACCTGTAATCCTCCCACTGCTGTGTATAGAACTTCAGAACGCTCTCATCCATCAGATCCTCTCCATCCTGAGGACAACAGTCAAATAAATCTGTTCAATGAGTTTAAATTTATCCAGTGTTGTTGAATGTTGAAGTTGTTGTAACTGGTCTACAGCTTGTTCTAGGGCTGCCCCCCTAATAGTCGACTAAACATTAGTCGACTACAAGAGGCTTAGTCGACTAAACATTTTTAGTCGGTTAGTCACAGAAAAGTCTGTCTTTGTCCGTGACACAAAGATCGTTAACGGCTGGTCTTTGAGGTAATTACAGTATATTGGGCAGGAAATCCAAACGCTCGCCTCCATATATCGACCTCAAATACAAATCACTGAAACATGTAAGTAGTAGCAACTTTACACGGCCGCTCACTCTAACGTGAACCTAGATAAATGTGCGCTATTAGGCGCATATTCAAGTGTTTGTGCTTAGTGTGGAAGCTGTTAGCACGCTTACTGCATGACATGGAGGCGCCGGCGCCATCACTGGCATTTTTTCCTGAGAACAGTGGAAACAAAACACGCCGTCATACAGATAAGAGTAATACATCATTCGAAACTGTCGAGCGTCTACTTTTATTTATGTAAACTCACAATATTAACAAGATCTTTTGCTTTTGTAAAACAGAGAAGAGGATGTGCTTTTTGCCATCTCTGTCTCAGAAACATATCTATAGAAAGCTTAAAATGTCTACTTTAAAGTGAACCAATTCACATCAAAAACATATACTCTCTGATTATGTAATCTGTATGAAAGGTGCATTTCTTTCAAAAGGCACGCCCACTGTACTGTGGAGATGGCAAGTCAGCATCCACCTCATCTTTGCAGCCGACACTGACTCAACTAAACATTAGTTTATTAATAATTTCTTAAAATATCTCCTCGCTATTTTTTCCCAGCACATGGTCATTACTTTTGCGGTGCTCTGCGGCAAGCTTAATGCTTGCCCTTGAGTGCAAAATTGGCTATATATTAAAGACTCGTTATGGTTTTGTCCCCGCCCCACACTATACAATTAATTAATTACATTTGTTGACTACTAGTCGACTATAAAAATCTTTAGTTGGGTGCAGCCCTAGCTTGTTCATACAACAGCATTTTAGTGCCACATTAAAAAAAAAAAGATAAGAATAAAGTCAAAATATTTAGAGAATAAAGTCTAAATTACAAGAATAAAGTCAAAATAATACGAGAATAAAGTCGAAATGTAGATATAAAAGACATCACTTCGAAACATTTCAACTTTATTCTGGTAAATCCTCAACTCTATTCTCGGAACATTTTGACCATATTCTCGTAAGTTCTCCACTTTATTCTCGGAACATTTCGATTTCATTCTCGGAACATTCCGACCGTATTCTCGTAAGTTCTCAACGTTATTCTTGGAACATTCCGACTTCATTATCGGAACATTTCGATTTCATTCTCGGAACATTCCGACCGTATTCTCGTAAGTTCTCAACGTTATTCTTGGAACATTCCGACTTCATTATCGGAACATTCCGACTTCATTATCGGAAGTACTCGACTTTTATTCTCTGAACATTCTGACCTCATTCTCGTAAGTCCTCGACTTTATTCTCGGAACACCCCGACTTCATTCTTGGAACATTCCGACTCCATTCTCGACTTTATCCTCATAAGTTCTCAACGTTATTCTCTGAACATTCCGACTTCATTCTCTGAACATTCCAACTTAATTCTCTGAACAGTCCGACTTAATTCTCTGAACAGTCCGGCTTAATTCTCTGAACAGTCCGGCTTCATTCTCGACTTTATTCTCGTAAG
>JAHKKF010486657.1:0-10822 GCA_019740295.1 Labeo calbasu | reverse complement strand
TTTTTTTTTTTTTTTTTCAGTTTAAAAAGTACAGTGTTTATTCAAAATATAAATATTTTATAACAATGTAAATGATTTATTATTAACTTTTAATAAACTTTTAATTATTAATTATTAACTTACACTTACATCCTTGATGAATAAAAGTATTAATTTCTTAAAAAAAAAAAAAAAAAAGAAAGAAACAATAAAAATGTACTGACCCCAAACTTTTGAACGGTAGTGTAAATATTTCCTAACAATACATACACTACCATTCAAAGTTTCGGGTCAGTAGTTTTTTTCTTTCTTTTAAATTAATACTTTTATTCAGCATTCAGTGTTATTCAGTGTTAAATTGATTAAAAAAAAGTGATAGTAAAGACTTCTTGTTAGAAAAGATTTTATTTTGAATAAATGCTATTCTTTTTAACTTTTTATTCATTAAAGAATCCCGAAAAGGGTATCCAAAATTATTAAGCAGCACAACCGTTTCCAACATTGATAATAAATCAGCATATTAATGATATTATATTCAATTATTAGAAATGATTTCTGAAGGATCATGTGACACTGAAGACTGGAAATTCAATGTTGAAAATTCAGCTTTGCATCACAGACATAAATTATATTTTAAAGTATATGAAAATAGAAAACTGTTATTTTAAATTGCAATAATATTTCAGAATATTACTATTATTATCTGTATTTTTAATCAAATAAATGCAAGAGAAGTCTTCTTTAAAAAACATTTCAAATGTTACTGATCCCAAACTTTTGAACAGCAGTGTATATATGCAATTTGTTCCTTAGAAAACATATCACTACATTTGAGTGTATGGGGGAAAAAAATTACATTCTGATATAAAATGTATAGCTGCAATAGCATACAATTCATTTTTCACTGAGTGATTCAATTTCTGAGTCAAACATGCCAAAGATTTCTCTGCGTGTTTGACAAGATAATGTTCCTTTTTTGTATCCTTTCTACAATCAGACGCGCTGGGGCTTGAGTGGAAAAAAAGAAACACATACATTTATATTAAACATATGAATATATAACTGACGGAGAAAAAAAAAATATGCACCAAACAAAATAACAACATAGTAGCTGACATCAGTTTATGACGACAGCTGACTCTTTCCTTTCAAAAATACGAGGTTGTGCATTAAAATGCAGCTGGTATCAACAATATCACTGTGATCCCACCATGCATCTTCATTACATGCTTTTACCACTTTTTTTTGTATTAAGCAAAACAGATATATGTACATACATAACCATTACCACCAGCACTGACTTGTGGCAATATGAGCTTGTATTTTAACAGCATTCAGACAATAAACAAATATAATAAAGATAAAAGCGCATAAGGTACATAAATGAGCAAAGAAAAACAAAGATCTTTTTTACTTCTAACAGCCAAAGCTTGCAAGATTGTTTCCTTTTCATGCACATTACGGATGAAAGATAATCAAAACAGATTCTCTTTCATGTTTTTACACTTGCGTTGATAATTTGAGTGTTTTAAAAAGGGATATTTATCTCATAAATGAAAATGTTGCCAAGTTTCAACAACTTGTCTTCGTTCTGTGGAACACAAAAGAAGATACAGGACCCTGCTGACTTTCATTGCATGGTCAAAAATCCATACAAAAATTGCTTTTAAATCTCTCATTATGCTGTATTATCACCAAATCTTGGATTCAGTTGGAGCTTTATTGATCTGAGCTTATGCACCTCAGTTTTTTAGTGGAAAGAAAAGGGATAATTTTCGCAATGTTCACTCCAAAATTGAGGTGCATAAATTTAGATCAATGAGGCCTATGACCAATCAGTTTCAGAAAAGAATACAAGGTGATAAAAGACTGAATCCAATATTTAGTAATAATACAGAAATTTATAAGCAATTTTTGTAAGCTGGTCATTTTTGACTGGGAACGCCACAAGTGTAACAAGGTTACGAAAATGTAACATTACGCGGTAGAAATTTACCAAATTTATAAACAAATGCATAGCCTGTGTGAGCAAAATCAGTAAACTTTAGACCAATTGCAAGAAGAACTGAATATGAAGGAAATCAGTGACTGTTGTTTAGAGTTTCAGTGCAAGACCAGCACAGCTGGACAACAACAGCTCCAAGCCTGATCTGTCCAGGACTGTCATCTGCCAGCGGTTCCTGCCATCTGCTGTGGTGTATATGGGTCACTTTAATCCTGTGTCAAGAGGACGTGACAGCACGTGCAGCATCCAAGACATCTTAAAACAGCCAAGAACCCAGTTTTATCCTGCAGACCTGAACTCATGCTTGACTTCATGCATTCAAACCACTGGAGATGTGTGTTGGGTTTCAGCCAGCTCCTATCATGCCAGCCTCACTCAAACAACCGGTTGATTTACGCCTGAATTCAATTAGCCTGATTTCACCTCATCAGTCAAGATGGACTGTGACATCAAACCTGCTGTCACGTCGCCTCCTGCAGGGTTAGCGCTGTCATTTTAGATGGGTCACTCCATTTTATCATTCGATTAGGTCAGGTTTGCTCATTTGCATTCCCCATTAAGGCTGAGATTGTGCATGTCTGTGCTTTGTAATTACATTATTTAATCACAATACTCTGGTCAGTTGCGAAATTCTGAAATGTGTTATTCCCCAATAAGAACGGTTGTCATTAGCAACGTTGCATTACATACCGTTCCTCCAGGTATACAAATGCAGCTGCTGCCATCTTGCATCTCTGTTATTGATTGCGTTGAAAATGAAATCAAAAGACTTCAATATAAATGGTTTTATGATGCTGTTTTGGTGCCACATAAAAAAAAAAAAAAAAAAAAATATATATATATATATATATATATATATATATATACACATAAAATTACATAACAACACAAGAATAAAATGTTAATATTTTGATAATCAGGTCGAAATTATGAGAATAAAGTCGAAATATTTTGAGAATAATCTAGAAATTATGAGAGTAAAGTGAATTACGAGAATAAAGTCGAAATTATGAGAATAAAGTTGAAATATTTTGGAGAATAATGTTGAAATTACAAGAATGAATATATTAAATATTATAACTTTAATTGCTACATTTTAACTTGTAATTTTGACTTAATTCTCAAAATATTTAGACGTTATTCTCATAATTTTAACTTTATTCTCAAAATATTTAGACATCTGGTTTTGCTAAAACTTTATTCTTGTAATTTTGAATTTTTTGCTACAACTTTCTCGTAATTTCGACTTTATTCTTGAAATATATTTTGACTTTATTCTCGTAATTTCCACTTTATTTTCGAAATATTTCAACTTTATTCTTGAAATATTTCCACGTCATTCTTGTAATTTCGACTTTATTCTCATAATTTTGACTTTATTCTCGTAATTTTTACTTTATTCTTGTCATTTCTACTTTATTCTCGTAATTTCGACTTTATTCTCGAAATATTTCAACTTTATTCTTGAAATCTTTCCACGTCATTCTCCTAACTTTGACTTTATTCTAGACATATTTTGACTTTATTCTTGTACTTTTGACTTCGTTTCTCATAATATTTAGAATTTATTTTCGTATTGCTACGACTTTATTTTCGTAATTGCAACTTCATTCTTGAAATATTTCGACTTTATTCTTGTAATTTCGACTTTGTTCACATAACTTCGACTTTATTCGCGAAATATTTCAACTGTATTCTTAAAATGTTTCAACTTTATTCTCGTAATTTTAACTTTATTCTCGAAATATTTTGACTTTATGTCTCATAATATTTAGAATTTATTCTCGTATTGCTACAACTTTATTCTCGTAATTTTGACTTTATTCTCGAAATATTTTGACTTTATTCATGTTTTGCTACAACTTTATTCTCGAAATATTTCGACTTTATTCCCAGAATTTCGACTTAAAGAGGCACTAAAATGCTGTTGCAGGAAGTAGCTACAACAATAATCTATACTTTTATTTTTTTTTAAAAAATCTACAAATTATTTAATGTCAAAATGTTGTTTACAGCAGGTAAGTTATTTTGATTCAGCAAGTTACTGATCTGAACTTTTGAATGTTACATTCATCAAAGAATAATAATAAAAATAAAGAGTTTTCACAAAAGATATTAATATTAAGATGGCTGAATTTACTGACTCACACATATATTATACTCTAATAGAACAATGTTTAGAGGAACATAAATTTTTAAAAAATTGTATAAAAATAAAACTCCCTGGTTGAATGTCCTGACACACATATTATATACTTTTTACTAACAAAATTCTTCAAGCGTATAAGATAAGCCCCCTATAAGCTTTATGGTGACATTGATTTAATCTCTCATCAAGACCCCTGCAATTATCAGATGTGCCTGTAATGAATCTGGGCTGGAGTCCAGATAGATCTGAGAAATGGATTGTCTTTTAGTTGCGACCTCCTCTGGAGATTTCCATCAGTCTTTGTCTAATCATCAGTCACAAGCAGTGATGTCAGAAAAACCAATTAACCAATTAATGGCTCTGTTTATCGCCCAGTCTGTTCTTGCAAGAGCCTCCAAAAGCCCAAAGGACCAATAGAGAACACAGAACTCCATCCAACCATGTTGTTTATGTTCTCAATTCAGTTTCAGCAAACATCCAATATTACTCCCATCAGTGGTCCTGAGCGGTCTAAATAACCGAGAATGACTTCCACGTATCTCCCCTTAGAAAGTATGTGTGCTATAGATATCATCTTTATGTTGTGGGTGGTGGCCTCGCGGCCAGAGAAGTGTCTCTCTGGAGAGTAACTGAGAGAGTCTACCAGACAGCAACATCAAAGTTTCTGTTGCTGGACTGTCTTGGTGTAATGACTTTGAGAAAGCTTTAAAGACGCTATAAAGAAATAAAAAGTAGAGTTTTTTGTGCTAGCTTTGCAGTCATCTATGCCTTACAATTCACATATTATTTTCGCCTGTATCTATTTTTTTTTTATTTTTATAAATTTTAAGTTTAAATTTATATTTCATAATGTATTTCAAAGGTAGTGTGTAAATTACATATAGTCTATATAATAAATAACAGTGTATATGTAGAACAATGATTTTTAGGAATAAAACAAAATTAGATTAATAATTAAATAATTAATTAAAATACTAATTTTAACTAATTTTTTTTTTATAAAGTTTAACTTAAAAAATTTAAAATAAATAAAATAAAATAAATAGTTTAACTTCCCTGACGTTGAATGCTGTTAGGAAGTTTATGTACAAAAGCACTTTTAAAGTTATACTATTTTAATTAATTTATTTTTTATTTTTTTAATTAAATTAAATTAAATTAAATTAAATTTTTGTTTTATTTTATTTTATTTTATTTTATTTTATTTTATTTTATTATTTTTATTCCCAAGAGGCATTGTATACAGTATATATTGTCTATATAATATATAATAGTGTATATGTAGAACAATCCTTTTTGGGAGTAAAATAAAAAAAAAAAGAAATTTAATTTAATTTAAAGTTAAACTATTTCATTTTATTTTTTTTTAATTTTTTTAAGTTAAATTTATTTTATTTTATCCCCAAAAAGCATTTTTCTACAAAAAGGATTTTTTAAATTATAAAATAATCACAACAAATGCATAAAAAATATAAAAATAAGAATACCATTTTTACATAAATATACAGAATTATACATAAATAAGATTTCTAACAAGAGTTCTATATTAAAAATAAATAAATAAATTGTAATAATATTTCAGAATATTTTGCTGTATTTATGGAAAATCTGCAGCCTTGGTTTATGTAAAAAAAAAAAGCAGGCTAAATATTTCCAGTAACATACGTCTATTAATTTAGCATGCAACCCTGTTGCAAACATAAAATTTTGAGGATTCCATATACTACTGTTGAAAAATGTCAGTAGAGCATTTTTTATTTAATGGCATTTTTTAATTTGTATAATAAAAGTATACTGCATGCAGTATATGGAGACTTCATTGATTCCTTGGAGGGAAATCTGCTGTAACCTCCATATAAACCATTTAACAGCTTGTACTGCTTTCATGCAGCCTAAAGTGTTTAGGTTTATGCAACTGCAATCTTCCTGTTACATTCAGTCTAATCTCAGTCTTTTCCATTTCACCTAGTGGTAAAAAAAATATGAGGATTTTTGGAGTCACTTTGGCTATTTTACTCATTATATTTCTAAACACTGTTGGCAGCTCCTTATCTCATTCTCCAGTGCTCACAGGAGCTGTCTTTCCACCAATAGAAGCATTTGCCTTCACTTGTGAAAACATGTCAGCCATAACAGCTCTGTACCTGCGACCTCCTGGAATCAGCGTTGCTCTAAATACCTCCGTCTGGATACGACGGCGAGCCGCACGGCATGTAAATAGAGGTTGTGTCACAGCAGCAGCTCACAGCAGCCAACTGCATGGAAACAGAGACACAGAGGTTCATATTAGCATGGTGAAGAAATGCTGGAGCTATTTGCTTTAGATTATGAAAGATTGGGGGTGAAAAGGACAGTTTAGTGTGTGTATGTGTGTGTGTGTGTGTGTAGCCTATATGTGATGAGCTGTTTTCAGTAGAAGCTTTATCATCATGCTGCTGGAAGAGGCTCTCAATATCCCTCGTAAAACAGTATTTATGTACCAGTCTTTTGGGATTGCACTTTCTTTGTGGTGAATTTAAAGGCCGAGTTGTAGCAAATGCATCTTACTGCCAGGAGAAAATGTGAGAATCAATGGCTGACAAGTTGAAGACTTTATTTTGGAATGTTTTCATTTGCAATTGATAACTTTCATTCTTATATTTGTAACAGCAAAACAAACAGTGCTTAAAATCCATGCTATCCAAAACTGTTCAGTCTTATACATTTATTTATACCTTCATTTCAGAGGGGATCAATGTGTTGTGTTTAAAGGTATCATGTTGGTTAATTAGTGGTTGTTGCTAAATCAAGCTTGACTATTTTTATTGCTCATTAGGCTTAGGTATTTGAACAGACTCTACCATTTGCTATGGATATGAATGATAACTCAAATTCTGTGTGTGTGTGTGTGTGTTTTGTGCCACTGCTTTTTTAAGCTAATTGGCATACGGTTTTCACCCAGCAAACAATACAATGTGGAAAACAAACTTACAGACTTGCAAAGAAGGAAAGCAAACAATATGGCGAGCACTCCTCTTTTATTGTAAGTAGGGCAGTAATACAATACAATGCCATATAGTACCAGCATCCATCCAGAACACCTTAGAAACCACTTAGTAAACCTTGGCAATCACATAGCAGCACCCTAGCAACCACCTAGAATACAAATGCAACCACCCAGAATACCTTAGCAACAACATAGCAATGTGCTAGCAACCAGCACCCTAGCAACCACCCAGAATGCTTGAGCAACCACAACACAATGCCTTACCAACCACCCAGAACACCCTAGAAGCTGCCCAGAAACCCATAACAACCACATAGTAAGATCCTAACTTGGGCCAGTAAGCAATGCAAAATCACTCAATAAACCCTGGCAATCACATAGCAACGCCCTAGCAACCACCTAGAACACCCAAGAAACCACCTAGAAAACCCTGGCTACCACCCAGAACACCCTAGCAACTAAAAAGAATGGCCAGCAACCACCCAGAGAACCCTAGAAACCACCCATAAACCCCTGGCAACCACATAGCAACGCCCTAGCAACCACCCATAAACCCCTGGCAACCACATAGCAATGCCCTAGCAACCACCCAGAAAACCCTGGCAGCAACACAGCAACGCCCTAGCAACCACCTAGAACACCAAAGAAACCACCTAGAAAACCCTGGCAACCACTCAGAACATCCTACCAACTAAACAGAATGGCTGGCAACCACCCAGAAAACCCTAGCAACCACCCATAAACCCCCTAGCACCACCTAGAACACCCAAAAAACCACCTAGAAAACCCTGGTACCACCCAGAACACCCTAGGCAACTAAACAAAATGGCCAGCAACCACCCAGAGAACCCTAGAACCCACCCATAAACCCCTGGCAACCACATAGCACCGCCCTAGCAACCACCCAGAAAACCCTGGCAGCCACACAGCAACGCCCTAGCAACCACCTAGAACACCCAAGAAACCACCTAGAAAACCCTGGCAACCACTCAGAACATCCTACCAACTAAACAGAATGGCCGGCAACCACCCAGAAAACCCTAGCAACCACCCATAAACCCCTGGCAACCTCCCAGAATTTCAAATAGCAATGTGCCACCAACCAGCACCCCTGCAAACACCCAGGACACCATAGAAACCACTCAGTAAACCTTGGCAATCACATAGCAACACCCTAGCAACCACCTAGAACATCCTAGAAACCAGCCAGAATGTCTTTGCAACTACAAAGCAATGCCCCAGCAACCACCCAGAACACTCTAGCAACTAAACAGCAGCGCCCTAGCAACAACACAGAATAACTTAGCAACCACATAGCAATGTGCCAGCAACCAGCACCCCAGCAACCTCACAATGCCTTAGCAACCACCCAGAACACTGTAGAAACTACCCAGAAATCCCTGGCAACCACATAGAACACCCTAGCAACCACCAAGTGTACTTTAGAAAGCACATAGCAATGTGCCAGCAACCAACACCCCAGCAATCACCCAGTATACTCTAGAAACCACATCACAATGCCTTAGCAATCACCCAGAACACCCTAGAAACTGACCCCATAACAACCACATAGCAACACCCTAGCAGCAATACAAAATACTTTAGCAACCACATAGCAATGTGCCAGTGACACCTCCGCAGCCACATCACAATGCTCTAGCAACCACCCAGAACACCCTAGAAACTGCCCAGAAACCCCAAACAACCACATAGAAACACCTTAGCAATCACACAGAATATCATAGCAACTACATATCAATATGCCAAACAACCAGCACCCCAGAAACCACCCAGAATACTCCAGCAACCACATCACAATGCCTTAGCAACCACCCAGAGCACCGCAGAAACCACCCAGAAAACCCCAGCAAGCACATAGCAACACCCTAGCATCAACACAGAATACCTTAGCAACCACATATCAATGTACATGTACACTGTACATGATTCAAATCATACCGCAACAGCAATGAACAAGAAACACAATTCTAATTGCAAATACAGCACCAATTATCTGTGTAATCAGAGCTAAATAATAGCAACACAGAGGATTTGTCAGTGAAATAATCATGTCATAAAACTCCAGTTACAAAACGTTGGAGAGTTGTTAACCGGAGCTTTGTGGCACGAGGATTCCTCTTTAATTGTAGACTTTTGACAGCAGGTCTAATTGTAGTCTCTTCTACTGCCACTTGGCTTTTGCCTGCTTTAGTTTGAGGTGATGTTAATTACTATGACTAATTGCCTCAGGCTCGTTTCCCACGTGAGACGCTAACAGGTGCGCTGCTGACGCTAACATCCCCGCTCTCCCTCCACCTATCTCACTGTCAGCTGCTCGAGTGGAAAAGGAAGAGATTACATCCGCACCCACCGGAGAACATTAAACGTCAGTGGACAGCCACAAATTAATGCAAGAATAAATTAATAAAACAGGAAAAAAACAGAATGAGGGAAAATTAGATTACATGAAAAGCAAATGAAGACTATCCACCAAGCTATCTTTCCACAACAGGCCTCTGACCTGTTTATAGATTTCATAAGGAATATAACATTCCGTAAGGAATTTTCTTAACGATTAATTATAGCATGAAGTATCAACAACATATTTATGTGAATCCATAGCCAGACTTTTGCATTTAATGACAACAGGATGGATTTGCACAGTTTCTTAAGAATGCACTGCTCATGGCACAATTTGCTTCATATTTACATCGCAAAACAGAGCAAGTAAGTAGCAAATGTGCATGTTTACATGTTAACCAAATTATAGCAGAATACTGCAGATTTCAAAGTCTACAGACTGACTGTCAGACAGACTGACAAACTTGATTACAAAATGGATTGCTTTTGCTTTTTAAAAATTATAACAAAAGTTATAAAGCCGCTTTTTTAATGATGCCAGTTCAATAATTTACTCATTTGCCACAATAATGTCTCAGCTAACAAAAACATGTTCTTAGAATGATTAAACACTTTCCTTCAGTTATGAAAATGCCGTTTATGAATGTTTTAAAATGTTTTAAAAATGTTTTTTTCTTGGCTATGAAAACATTTGTAGAACATTCCATTTTCTTTGAACGTTCAAAAAAAAAGTTTAAATGTTTTAAAAATGTTTTTTTTTCTTCCCTTGATTATGCAAACGTGCAAAACATTCCATTTTTTTAACGTTCAAAATGTTTCTTACAAATGTTTTAAAAATGCTTGGTTATGCAAACATTTGTAGAACGTTCCTTTTTTTTGAATGTTCAAAATGATTTTTAAAATGTTAAAAAAAAAATTTCCTTGGTTATGCAAACATTTCTAGAACACTCCATTTTCTTTGAACATTCAAAATGTTTTTTAAAATGTTTTGAAAATGTTTTTTATTGCTTATGCAAACATTTGTAGAACACTCCATTTTCTTTGAACATTCAAAATGTTTTTTAAAATGATTTGAAAATGTTTTTTTTTTCTTGGTTATGCAAACATTTGCAGAACATTCCATTTCCTTTGAACGTTCAAAGTGGTTTAAAAATGTTTTGGTTTTTTTGGGATATGCAAACAACATTCTATTTTCTCTATTTTCTAGTTCTAAATGTTTTTTTAATGTTTAAAATTTTTTCTTGGTTACGCAAACATTTGATGAATATTCTATTTATTTTGAATATTCAAAATGTTTTTTAAAACGTTTGGATTTTTTTTTTCTTGGTTACGCAAACATTTG
>JAHKKF010486654.1:2361-15568 GCA_019740295.1 Labeo calbasu | reverse complement strand
TTACTATTAATAATGACTAATTTCATAATAATAATTGTATAAACTCATTTTACTTTTTTATTTATATTAAATTTATGTTTTTAATTAATTCCAACAAATGCATTAAAAATAAATAAATAAATTCTGCTAACATTTGTTAATATGCTGTAAACAAACAATTGTATTTAATTTACATTAACAAAGACTAGTAAATGCTAAAAAAAAAAAAAGTTTAAAAATTTTTTAAATAATTTAATCTCATATGGCTGAATGATTTCGGGAAAAAAAAATCTAAATGTGAATTTTCTGATAAAATTGTTGATTTTTTTTTTTTTTTTTTTTTTTTAAGGCTTCAGGTGTGTTGTGCTTATTTACCAATGTTACTAATAATAATAATTACCATTATCAATTTCTAATTTCATAATAATTTTATCATTTAAATTTATATATTTTTTTTATTTATAGTAAATAGATTTTTTTATAAGAACAAAGAAATTTAGAAATATTACCACTGTAATATTTCACTGTAAAATAAAAGCAAAACAAAACATTTTCATAAAAATAACAACTAATATAATAACAATACTAATATTTATTACATTATTTAATATTTAAATTTAAAAATTAGTACATTTTCAGTTTCTTAATTTTAATGTTAAACCATCAAGATTTTATTTCTTGATAAAAAACGCTGGGAGCCTTTAAAGCTTCTCATATGCTTACAACAGCTGTTTCATTACAAGTTTGGGAAGACGGTTGGTGCATGTTGCATTTTTAAACGTTATAAACACCTCAAACTCACAGCATATGCAGAAATTAGTTTGTGTGAAGCTGTATTGACTATGAACCGATCACGATTTTGCTTTTGTTTTGAATAATCGCACAAAGATCTCCTTTACTCAGCATCTAAATGTAGGAGTAGCATCTACAAATATGCAGGGATCTGTTAAGTTGGTGTGGAAAACGGCACATGTGCAGCCCTTCTTCATGCTGCTGGTGCAGAGGACTCACACACACACACACACACACAGAGCACTAGATAAAAGCTGTTTTGGCCTTGGTCTTGTTATCAGTGCGCTATGGTGAATCATCAGTCTGTGAGCCAGAGGGGTGGGCAGTGACGGGCCTTTCTAATTAGCCCTCCCCTTCTAAGGCAGCAGGGCCAAAAGCAGCTCTATTAATGTCAGGAGCAGAGACAGAGAGGAGAGGGCAGGGGCAGTGCTTTCACCAAACAGATGGAGACCACCCTGCAAGGATGACAAACTGACTGTGGTTTTAGATTGACACCAGAGTTCAAAGTTGAGCCCTTCATCACATACTCACCGTGCCATCTTGCATCATCTTCAGGCAGGAGCCGAAGTCAGCTAGACGGATGTGACCGTTCATGTCCAGTAGCACATTGTCTGGTTTGATGTCCCTGTGGGAACATGAAACACAGCATTTAAGCATGAAATAACTCATGAGGAGCTTTTGCTTGGTTTTGCTTTAGGACATCAGGTGATGACCCAAATCCAAACTGTTTAACACATAAAAATATAATTAAAAATGAAAGATTGCTAACTATTAGTATTAAAATGAACTGCACGGGCCCAACAATATGTAAAATTACCAACCTCACTTAGAATGACCAGGAAAATCGACAAGTCTGGTTTCTAAATGTCTCTCATATTTCGGTGGTTTCATGCTCTCAGTAGTTGCATAAACACAATGTGGTCAGCAGAAACCATGTTTATACTCCTTGCATGTTAACTTGTATTTTATGAAGTCTAACTCATATCATTTTTCTTCCAAACCATCTGTAGCTTTGGTTTTTGAGAATGAGGGTATATCACGCAACCTGTCCAGGTTGGCATCCGCCTTAGTTGGCTAGATTACACTAAATGGCTGATGAATCTGCTTCAAAATAATGGGCATTATTTTACAATAAGGTCTCATTTGTTCACATTTGTTTGCAATTTCAAGGAATACGTTTTAAATTAATTAAAAATTGTTAACATTAGTTTAATATGCTGTGAACAAATAAAATACAATTCTTCATTGTTAGCTAAAAAGAGTAATACAGTTAAGGTCAAAAGTTTACATCCCCCTTTCAGAATTCGCAAAATGTTAATTTTACCAAAATAAGAGGGATCATACAAAATGCATGTTATTGTTTGCTTTAGTACTTAATCTGAATAAAATATTTCACTTAAAAGATGTTTACATATAGTCCAGAACAGAAAATAGTAGTTGAATTTATAAAAATGACCCTATTCAAAAGTTTACATACACTTGATTCCTAATACTGTGTTGTTACTTGAATGATTCACAGCTGTGTGTTTTTGTTTAGTGATAGTTGTTCATGAGTCCCTTATTTGTCCTGAACAGTTAAACTTCCTGCTGTTTTTGAGAAAAATCCTTCAGGTTCCACAAATTCTTTGGTTTTTAAGCATTTTTGTGTATTTGAACCCTTTCCAATAATGACTGTATGATTTTGAGATCCATTTTTTCACACTGAGGACAACTGAGGGACTCATATCCAACTATTACAGAAGGTTCAAACGCTCACTGAGGCTCCAGAAGGAAACACGATGCATTAAGAGCAGGGGGCGAAAACTTTTGAAATTTGGTGATCAGGGTACATTTAACTTATTTTGTCTTCTGGAAAACATGCAAGTATCTTCAGTAGCCTCTGAAGGGCAGTACTAAATAAAAAAATATATGATATTTAGGCAAAATTAGAAAAATGTATACATTCTCCATTCTGTTCAAACGTTTTCACCCCCCGGCTCTTAATGCATCGTTTTTCCTTCAGTGAGTGTTTGAACCTGTAATAGCTGCATATGAGTCCTTCATATATGTCCTCAGTGTGAAAACATGAATCTCAAAATCATACAGTCATTGTTGGAAAGGGTTCAAATACACAAAAATGCTGGAGAAAAAGTGAAAAATTGTGAAAAATTATTAGGATTCCAAAGACGCATTTTAAAATGTAATTTACACTTAAACCCGAATTTTCATGATCCTTTAGAAATCATTCTAATATGCTGATTTGTGCTTAAGAAATATTTCTTATTTTAATCAATGTTATGTTGCTTAATACATTTGTGAAAACTGTGATATACAAGTTTTTTTATACACTACCCGTCAAAAGTTTTTGAACAGTAAGATTTTTAATGTTTTAAAAGAAGTCTCTTTTGCTCACCAAGCCTGCATTTATTTGATCCAAAGCATCAAATTAATTTCATGCTGAAAATCTAGCCTTGATCACAAGAATAAATTACATTTAAAAAAAAAAAATAAAATGGAAGACAATTATTTTAAAATAGTAAAAATATTTCAGAATTTTACTGTTTTTGCTGTACTTTGGATCAAATAAACACAGGCTTGGTGAGCCCAAAAAAAAAATCTTTGACTGGTAGTGTACATATCTTTACTCTTTTCTCTTTTAATGCATCCTTGCAAAATAAAAATATAATTTATTTGGAAAAAAAAAAAAAAAAAAATCTAACTGACCCCAAACCTTTGACTGGTAGCACAGATATCAATAGTTAGCTAATGCACGCATTTCCATGAGGCTGCAAATTATTCGAATTTAGTATTCAGCACAGACCTGTGGCTCATTTTTAGTGCACGACCCACCAGAAGCACCTCTATAAAGATGGCTCTGAGAAACGTGAAAAAACATGGCACTCAATGCCATTCATCACACAGCTGACGCTGCTCTATGATGTGAGGTGTTATTACTCCAGTGGGCAACCCACCCTGCGGCTGCTCTCCAGGGTGGCTGTTTCTCCATGCCCAGCCATGCCCTGCTCTCCATGTAAACAGCCTGCCTTTGTTCACCCTCCCCCCTTCACACACACTCGGTCCCTGTCTCTCGACGACTGGGCCACACACACAGTGCCCTCTGATTCACAACCCTGGCACCATGGCGAGCACAGCGGGTACAGAATAAACATGGTGTCAAAACTCGTCACACAGACACAACACCATTCACAACCTCACGGGGTGTCAGTATAAGCACGAAGGGCTGTACCCGTGGACACGCGTGTGTTTACGAGCGCTAGCATGACTTTAGTCAGCTGCTTTGGCTTGACAGGTTAAGTGAGAATGACGGGATTGGTTGCAGGAATAGAGTTAAAGGGATAGTTTACCTCAAAATAAAATGCGTCTTCATTAATTCACTCTCACTTCAATACAAACCAGTATGCTTCACTTTCAACACAAAAAGATGTTTGAAGAAAGTTAGCGCTGCCCTTTTTCATAAAACGAAAGCTAAAGGCGGCTAATCTTGTTAAACCCAAAAAATGAGAATCAAGCACCATAGGAACATCATAAAAGTAGTTTAAAGAGATAGTTTACCCAAAAATAAAAATTACTCCTTGATTTACTCACCTTCAACTCATCCTAGGTGTATATGACTTTCTTCTTTCAGGTAAATACTTTTGGAGTTGCATTAAAAAAATGTCCTGGCTCTTCCAAGCTTTATAGTGGCAGTGAATGTGTGTTGATTTTTTTAAAGTCCAATAATGTGCATCCATCCATCAAAAAAAGTGCTCCACAAGTCTCCGGGAGTTAATAAAGTCCTTCTGAAGAGAATTTTTATTATAAAAATGCATCGATTCACTTCAGAAGGCTTTTACTAACCCCCCTGAGCTCTGTAGAGTACTTTTTATGATGAATAGATGCACTTTATTTATTGGACTTTAAAATCTCAACAGCCATTCACTGCCATTATAAAGCTTGGAATAGCCAGGACATTTTTTAATTTAGCTCTGATTGTATTTGTCTGAAAGAAGAAAGTCATATACGCCTACGATGGCTTGATGGTGAGCAAATCATGGAGTAATTTTCATTTTTGGGTCAACAATCCCTTTAAATAATCGGTGCACTTTAATCCAAATCCTCTGAAGCAACTGATATCTAAGATGTTTTTTGCTAAAAATATAGTTTGACAGCATATCCACTGTAGGGAAAAGGGCATCATTAACATTTTGCGACCCAATTTTTCTGATAGAAATTGCAATTGCAAAAGCTCCAGGTTTGAGGAAATTTGGTCAAATTTTGTGATTACATAAACATGACTAAAAATATTAAACAAAATGATTAAAAAGAAACATTCCTACTTCAAAATTCCACTGTACAAAAAATAAAAAATAGAAAAAAAAGACAACATTTTGAAGAAAAATCTTATAATACAACTAGAATGATAATATATTTATGGCTGCCTTAATTTCCTTAATTTTCAAACATGTAAGCTTTTATTGGCATGTGTTGCATCTCCAAATGCACATACAAGCAACCCAAACTCAGAAAAAAATGCTCTGAGACACTGAAATCAAAGGATTGTAAGCTGCTTGTGTGCAGAAGTGTTTTTGCAATTTGATAATCACTGGGGATGTAACGATATCAAAATCTCACAACACAATAATATTCCGATATGATGTCCACGATACAATATTATTGCAAATTAAACAAAAAAATTTAAAAAATACAATATTGTACATTTTAAAAGTTAAATTCTTCTATCTAATGTACTTTGAGAGTTCAAAATTAAGAGCTCCAACCCATGTTTTTAGCCAAGAAAACTAAACCAGGAAAAAGTCCTTAGAAAAAGACCTTAAAGTGGACTCAACCCTCTTTTTATTGGTGATATACTGTCTCAGTCTAAATTACATTCACACTGGTGATTTAGGAAGCCAAACAAATTAGAATATAATAATAACAACAACGACAGTAATAGCCATATATATTGTAAATCGATTGCACTGCAGAAAAAAGTGAAAATGAATATTTCACAGGTATATTATTTTTGCTTTACACTACAGAATAAAAACTACAATACTTCCTTCCTAATGTCTACACTTGAAAGAGATATTTTGAATTTGGACTGCAGCAAGGCTACCCATTTAAATCGCTAGCTGTCAGCAATTCATAAGGCACTTTTAAGCTTTTATTTTGACGGAAATGGCAGTAGAGCTTTTATTTTGAAGGAAAACCCCAGCTTCAGTGAAAAAAGGCGTACAAAAACACATCTCACTACAAATCTAGTGAAATGCTCTAATCATCTGCAATGAAAATAAAGCATAACTGCTGGCCGCCGTGTTCCTAAACTCACAGTACATGCAATAAACGAGTTCACTGCATTCAGTCACTGTGAACGGAGCCGTTCTGAGGCACAGAAAACACCGGACCCCAAGCTGATCGCCTCAACAATGTGCGCTTTGTTTTGAAACGTGCAGCTAAGACAGACTTGAAGTCATTGTGCTTTCGGTTTTAGTTCGTTTGACAGATACTTTGTCAAAGCATAATGGTTCAAAACACTTTAAAGACCTTTTATGTTAGAATAAGAAGTTCAAATATATTTTAAAAACACTTAAACATCTCATTATGGGTTGTAAATAAGTTGAGGGTGAGTAAATGTTCATTTTTTGAATATCGCTACTGTATCAGAGGTGAAGCTTCCACAGAAGGAAGGAAGAGGGGGCTCAGCTGGACCGGATGGCAGTCCAGGACAAGCAGCCAGGAAGAGGCCCCTGAACCTGAACAGATCTGCAGCCCAGAACACCACAGCCATCTGCGGTCATTTCATTAAATGCTTCTTGTGGGAGTGGACATGTGGGTGAGGTGCTGTTGATCTCCAGTGTGCACATTACTCACACAGGGCCAGTGACCACTTTGCCTTGCTTGTGAGTGCATGTTCAAACACGTGGGCAGAATCCTTCATTGGGCAACCTTGTTTGGCGTGTCTTTTTGTCTGGATCTAGTCTTGCGATAAAAAAACTTGACTATCAGCATAAAGTCTGACCCACATCGCAGCTTACTCTGGCTCCCTTGGACAGGAAGGGGTTATCAGATATTTAAAGTGACTAACCAAAGTTTGCTTTTTACAGACTTTTAATGAATGGTAAATCAAAAATTGTGGTTAAAGCTATGAATCAAGTCTGCGTCTGATTCTCACTCGTTCTTTAATTCTCCCTTCACACACACAAACACACAGTCATGTCACCTGTGTACGTAGCGCTGCTGATGGATGGAGTGGATAGCGAGCACCATCTCTGCCACATAGAACTTGGCCATGTCCTCTGGTAGTCGGTCCTCAAATTTACTAAGCAAAGTCAGCAGGTCGCCTCCCACGTAATAATCCATCACCAAGTACTGCAGGAGGAGACATTATCATCTCTTATCACACAACACCATTCAATTACACAAACACTGAGTCAGCACTTCATAATATCAACTGAACAACATCAAAGAGTAGTATGATTAACAAATAATTATCACACAGCCACACAGAACACACTGTGCCTTATCCTACAGTATGCTGCATTAGCGCGTTTGAGGGTTGCGCTATCAGAGCTGGCGCTACAAATAATCATCATCAGTCACTCTGATAAACATGACATTGTCATCATGGCCAATTTTTTTATACATCATTGCACCGATAATTATTTAAACATCATATAATTACATATTAATTACATTAGATAGTTTACCCTAAATACATCCAGAATGGATGCTAATTATGCATTTAAAGTGTTGTTAACTAAAACAAACAATTTAAAAGATGAAAATATATAAATATTAGATCAAAAACTAAGTAATGAAAGGTAAATATAACATAATATAATATAATATAATATAATATAATATAATATAATAAAAAGCACGTAAAAAATTCACAAACTTAAACTAAAATTAAAGCTAAAAAAATGATGAAAATAAATGAATACTAAAAAACTAAGTAAAATAATAAATAAATTAAATTAAATTACGAAAGCACATACATTCACATAAACCTAAAATTAAAGTAAAAAAAGAAAGATGGAACTATTAGAATAGAAAAAGAAAAGAAAAGGAAAGAAAAGAAAAATAAATGATAAAGCATGTATTCACATAAACCTGAACTAAAATTTGATGACAATATATAAATATTAGATCAAAAACTTTAAGTAAAATTTTGAATGTTTCTTTAAAAATTTTAAAAGCGTAAAACTCAAAGATTAAATGACAGCTAAACAGAATATAATATAATATAATATATATAACATAATATAGAGTGATAAATGACAAAAGCACATAAATTCACATAAATCTAAACAAAGTATAATATAAAAAATTGATGAAAATAAATAAATAATAGATTAAAAACGTAAGAATTTCTCATTTCTGTGGCTAAAACAAAATTTAAAAGATGAAAATTAGATCAAAAACTAAGTAATGAAAGCTAAATAATAATATAATATAATATAATATAATATAATATAATATAATATAATATTAGTAATAAATGACAAAAGCACATAAATTCACATAAACCTAAAATTAAGTATAAAAATTTGATGAAAATAAATAAATAATAGATCAAAAACTTAAGAATTTCTCATTTCTGTGGCTAAAACTGAAATAAGATTAAATTAAAGCTAAATGGAATTAATATAATATAATACAAAATATAACATAATATAATATAAATGACAAAAGCACATACATTCATATGAACCTAAACTAAATTCAAAATTTTTTTTAAAACAAAAGCTAACTTATAAATACAATTTTAAGAAATATTTTTTTTAGATTATAAACAAAACTAAAATAGCACACTGAATTACTGCTAATAATTTAGATAATGATTTATATCATGTTGCTAACATTCACTTACGACCTATTAGAATAAGTATATACAGGGACGGAGACGCATACCAGGTAGTTGTCATCCTGGAAAGCGTAATGCAGGGTGGTGATCCACTGGCAGTCTCCATTCACCAGGACATTCCTCTCTTCTCGGAAACACGCCGTCTACATGAGACATAAGGACACTTATTATCAAAACATTCCAAAAAAAAAAATTGTTATATCCTATACTATGCTTTGACAACCTTATAAAATAAAACCGATACACAACCCAGTTCTTTTCAAATTATACCTACATTTGAAAGCGTATTCTTCCATTTTGGTTTAATACTTTGAGTTTCTGTGAATCTAGTTTTTTTAACCATGTCCCTCATTTTCAATTAACTGTGTTTTTAGAGCTCAAGAATGACTGGGTAACTCATTCAATAAATTAAACTACATCCACCTGCCGTGATGACATTCACGGCTTGCCCATTTCAGTTGTCAGTCTTAGATCTTATATCTGTTTGAATTCAAACTCTGGACATGTGAGGAGGAATAAGAGGAGCCCAGTGAAGCTCAAAGAGGATTACCGACAAACCCAAGCGACAAAAGTTCTCCTGACATGCCTCTGGGCGGCCCGTGGGCACTGTCAGGACTGATTGAGTTGAAACTGGGGCAAGAAAAAGCAGGAGCTGAAAGGAAAATGACCTTGTTCTCCTACAGAGTTCAGGGTTAGATTGCAGTCATCGAGCCATTAGGAAGAAGCTTTGTACTGACTATACATAAGATATGGGAATTAGAGCTGCAAATGATTAGTTATGATTAATCGATTCAAAATAAAACTTTATGTTCACATACTGTGTGTGTACTGTGTATATTTATTATGTATATATAAAATAATATAAATTATATACAAGTGTTTACATACAAACACATACAAATATAAATATATATATATATATATGTGTGTGTGTGTGTGTAGACACACATATAGTATGTAAACAAACTTTTATTTTGAATCAATTAATCGTGACTAATTGTTTTGCAGCTCTAATGAATATGCTATAGAGACCTTATGGAAAAACCAAGACTAGCAAATCAGGAGTAACTGGTTCTTACAACACCGCTTTACTTGCCAAATTACAGAATTGCTCAATATTGGATATTTTTTGCTTTTCTTTTTTTTTTTTTTTTTAAAAAAAAAAGAATCTTAGTTTTAATAATTGCATATTGTCAGATGAACAATTAGTCACTAATAAGACTAATATTAAGTCTGACATACCTAAAGTACACGCAACAACTCATAGTTCATTTCAAGGATACTGTAATGATCTAAAATATTCACTGAATGATCGAGTCTGATTCAGTGTTACTCCCTTGAAGTATGACTTGTGAAAAATTTCGAATGACTCATTAAAAAGAATCTGTTCATAAGAGTCATTTGTTTGTGATTCACATCATAGCTGACACACTAGTCATATTTGTGTTCATCTGATGAAACAAGTGCTGTCAGCTGATTAAAAAAAAAACAACTACTTAACCACACTCTTTTTCTGAAACTAGTCATGATTAATCGTGATTAATCCCAATTAATCGCACCTAACATTAAAGTTTTTAAATATACTTTTATATTGCAATAATTTCACATTCAATCTTCAAATTAATGTAGAAACAACAAAGACAGGGAAAAAAAAAAAAAAACAATCACACATTTTTTCTGAAACTAATCACAATGAATCTTGATTAATCCCAGTTAATCCCACTTAATATTAAAGTTTTAAATTACACTTTTATATTGCAATAATTTCACATTCAATCTTCAAATTAGTGTAGAAACAACAGACAGAAAAAACTAAATAATCTGACATTTTCTCTGAAATTAAATCACAATGAATTGTGATTAATCCCAACTAATCGCACGTCACATTAAAGTTTTTAAATATACTTTTATATTGCAATAACTTCACATTCAATCTTCAAAATTAATGTAGAAACAACCAAGACAGAAAAAAAGCAAATTAATTGCACATTTTTTCTGACATTAATCACAACGAATCCTGATTAATTCCACTTAACATTAAAGTTTTAAAATATACTTTTATATTGCAATAATTTCACATTCAATCTTTAAATTAGTGTAGAAACAACATAAAGACAGAAAAAACAAATATATCGGACATTTTTTCTGAAATTAATCACAATGAATCGCGATTAATCGCGATGAATCCCGATTAAATCGCACATCACATTAAAGTTTTTAAATATACTTTTATATTGCAATAATTTCACATTCAATTTTCAAATTAATGTAGAAACAACAAAGACAGAAAAAAAAATAATTAATCACACTTTTTTTCTCAAATTAATTACAATGAATTGCGATTAATTGCACCTAACATTAAAGTTATTAAATATACATTTATAATGCAATAATTCAACCTTCAAATTAATGTAGATACAACATAATGACAGTATATTGTTAATATCTTTTAAAATGTATTTGTTAAATATTTTTTATGACTAAAGGTGATGTTACTGATATTACAATATTACTGATGTCTCCAGGAAATTGATCTTTTTTTCCCAAATATTTAACTATTGACTATAGCCATTTAAGATTATAGTACAATTGAGAGCTATCAATTTTAAGTTTTAAATAATTTTAATGCCGTTAAACTGTAAAATTAAATCGCCTGCATTAACACAGTAATTTGACACTACATGAAACCATATATAAATGTCTATAAAATTCTTATTTTTTCTGGCAACTACTTTTTAAAACGCTAGATTTAGTTTCAACACCTTTTCATTTTCAGTTGCAGCTGAAGCCTTGAAAAAAACAAAACAAAAACAAATGATGAGCCATAAACAGAAATCTGTTTACCTCGGCCCTCTTCAGCATCTCCCACTTGTTGAGGATCTTCATGGCGTAAACACGCTCGGTGTGTTTCATCTTCACCACAGCAACCTAGACGGATGAGATGAGGAGTTAGCCAATGCATACAAACAAATTAAAACTCAGCATGATTTAGCGACTGTGGGGAATTTGACCGTTTTTATTTTCCTCATTTATTCATTCATCTCATGCACTTGTGGCCCACTTAGACCAAAACCCCACAGGGAAAGAAACTCTCTGAATGAGATGCTTTTGATCTCTGATGCCTCCAAAAATCAGAAAAAGGAAACACTGAGACTTAAGGCTGCTGACTTTTTGCCTGAAAAGAGAGATGGCACTCAAGAACCGGCTAATGTAGGCCATAAGACTTCAGCGCACCAAAAAAATGTCAAGGGTGACTAAGGTCTTCCCTGCAGGGGGAGTGACTCAATATTAGGAAAGGGACAGGTTGGAAAGGAGTGTCACGTTGGATGTTATTCATGTGGGGTGGGGACGGCAAACACCCTGCCTGAAGGAAGACACACCAGTCAGGGAGGAGTCGCATGAATGCTGTGATAATGCAGTGAGGGACTGTGATATTGGTGTCTGACATAAGTAAACAACTAACTTGTTACCAAGGATCCAAAACTAAAGGTTTATAAACAGACAGGAACAGTTCATAATGTTTATAGTGAAACTTTTAAAATAGTTTTGTGTGTGTTAGGCTCCTGACTTAAGGGAACAGTTCACTTAAAAAAAAAAAATTATATATATATATATATATATATATATATATTTATTTATTTATTTATATATATATATATATATTTTTTTTTTTTAAATGACAAACCCATTTTACTTTATTTTGTACTTGGAAGACAAAAGAGAATATGAAGAGAACTAAATTATCTGCGTTTTCAGTCTCTGCCGACTCATGAACGTGACCTCTAGAACTGCTCTGAGTGTCACTTTGTGAGCATTTCATAGTTTCATCTGTGAAAAACTACTGTCATATCATTTATAAACTGAAATTTAAAGGTCTTTACAGCAGACAGTCAAAATAAAAGTCCAGTTTAACTTGAAGAAACTGTGACAGAAATATATTATTTAATGTAATGACAGTACTACTACTACTAATACAATTATGATTAAAGCATTATTTTTCAAAAGGAATATTTAGCAGAAAAAAGATTTACCAGAATTTATTTAGAAGAAAAATATAAATACACAGTAAGCTATTTCTAAAAAATAAATTCATTAATTAAATAATAATACTTTTTTTTTTTATTAAAAGCAATAATCTAAATCAATAATTCTCAATGCTTTTTATTATGAAAATTTAATGAAACTATTAAAACTGAATCAAGAAAATTAATGGAAAACACAGGATTTCATTTAAAAAAAAAAAAAAAAGCAATTTGAGAGAAAAAACATTTTATAGGGCCTTAAAACTTAACTTTTTAGAAACTGCTGTTAAATTCTGTATGTAGTAAAAAAATAATAATTTGAAAATAATAAAAAATAAAAACAATAATAAAAATAATATTAATAAGGAATAGTAAAAATAATACAAAATTAATTGTCATTTTAAAAAATAAAACATTTCATAGGGCCTTAAAAGTAATTTGTTAAACTTTTAAGAAATTGCTGTTAAATTCTGTAAGTTTCATGATTTCAATTAATTAACATGCTATTTGATGAATACAACTTATTTTAACCATTTAGAAAAAAAATTAAATTGAAAAAAAAAAAAAA
>JAHKKF010486648.1:0-14787 GCA_019740295.1 Labeo calbasu | reverse complement strand
CACACACACACACACTGTCCTTTATGCATTATGCCTCTCCTCCTGTCACACTCTCTCTTGCTCTTTCTCATACGATCACACAGACTCCGTTTGGACACTTTTATCACACGCACATACATGTGCCATCTGACCTCTGCTGACATCACAGGACTTTCTTCAGCCCGATCGCTGCTTCACATACATGTGCACGAGAAAACATTTGGGCATGTGACTCAGAGGAAGGAAATGTCTTCTGCACTAACTGATCTCCATTTATATGATAATAGGCAGCCCGAGGAAAGGCAATTAAAATGACAGCAGCCTGGTTGTTTTAGGCACGCTTTGTCTTGTGGTGAATAATGGAAATAAGGAATGGTTCTGTTTAACAGCTCTGTGGCCTGAGATAAGACACGCATACACAAACACACACTCATTAGGGTTTCACCACTCTAATTATATTGTCTAGCTGCTCTTAGAAGAGGACATCAAGCGTTGTTTTTTATGGCAAGATGAATGCGATTTTCTCTGAGCATGTCCAGTGTGAGTTACGTAAGGGTTATTCGAAGACTGAGCTGTGGTTGACAGCTCTCATTCACTGCGGATGCTCATTCATTGTAGTACATGTCTGATATTTACCACAAGGTGGCATGTTGCTCACACACTCATAGGGTGAGAAGAATGTTTTCAGAGAAGGGCAACCTGGTCCTATCTGAGTATATCTGCATTATTCCTGAAACACCTTTTAAATTCTGTGATTTATAAGATGAATATTTGTGTTGCCTTATTTATTATTTTTAAAAGGGTCTAGTCAATGCACTTAAAACTCATGCACTTAAACGATTATTTATCCAATAGCAAGACAAAAAACAGGGATTGAAAAAAATGTTTTTTGGTTTAATGTTGATATAATCGAACTGATTTCTGTGTTTTCAAAAAACAGAGGTTTTCTTTTTGCAAAATTGCTGAAGTCTAAAATTTGAGATATTAACTCAGAATTGCAAGAAAAACGTTCTAATTGTTATTTAGTCAATTAAAATCAATTACATTTATTCTGTAGAGGAAATAAGCTTCAATAGGAAAGTAGTTCCAACTTTTTATTTCACAGTTCTGATGTATATATTTTTCAGATTTCTGAGTTTTAAATGTTGCAGTTTGTTTTTTCCACCACATAATTTAAAAAAGGTAACGCTTCAACTTTTTTCTCACAATTGCAAATTTATATCTTACAGTTTCAGACTTCTCAAAAATGCCAGTTATATAAATTCACAATTGTGAGTTTACATTTCACAATTCTGTCTTTTTTTTTTCAGAATTGTGAGTTTATATTGTTTACATCTTGTAATTCTGTTTGGTTTGTTTTCTTCTGGCACAGAATAAAAAATCAAACTATTTTTTTAGCTCAGAATTGTGAGTTTATGATTTGCAATTCTGAATTTATATCTCCCAAATACTACTTTTTTGCCAAAATTGCTAGGGGAAAAAAGTGTGAATTTTGACATAAACTCAGAATTGCAAGAAAAAGTCTTAATTGTCATTTAATCAATTAAAGTGAATTACATTCTTTCTGTAGAGAAAATTAGCTTCAAAAGGAAAGTGATGTTAAAAATGCAAATAAATAAATAAATAAACTGATCATCCGTTAAAACAATATTTCCATTATTGTTAGTGCAGCATTCACTTAAACCTTATTTTCATTTAATTCTCTATTGTGATATAAAAACATTTAAAAGTTGTGCCTTTAGTATTTTCTCCAGTATTAGATTCATTTGGGACATGAGCATGTACTACACAGTAGAAATGAACCTTCTAACCTGATCCCTGTAAACGCATTCAAGCCGAAACACAAGTTTATAGCAAACACATAAAGCTCATGGTGTCGATGAAGCTGACCCTTTGCGATGCAGGTTTGTGATGCGTTCACCATGACTTTAGCGGTATAAATGTTTGGCAAGTGCTTAAGGAAACGATCACAGTGCATTTACATAACAGATGGCGCCTGATGGTAATTTTCACGTGCAATTAACTCCATTCACAAAGATGGCACGCTCAAATACCACATTACGAGACTGTTGGTGTGTATGTGTTATATGGTGTTGGCTATAATTGAGAAACAAGAGGTCATAAGACAGATTATGTACGTTTGGTTACACTTTTCAACATACCTGTAATGGACTCTTCTACTCTGTCTCTGTTTTCATATGTGTTGGAAAATGAAATACATGTGAAGTAGAAAAGCGATGGGAAAAAGGAAAACCTTGTGTATAGGGGTAAGTGTGTGGAGGGGGGAGCAGACAAAACAGTCTCTGTCCCAAAACCTATTGAGCTCACTATATAGGCAGTATCTTAAGGGGTCATATGCATGCTTCCTTAAAACCTGTTTCAAAAGTTGGAGGCTTTTACCCAATTACAGTATATTCAGTGTGTGCAATATAACAGTGCATTGTAACAAGCTCTTCATTGCATTAAAATTTATTCGGTTTTACTATAATCACCCAGCTAGTCAGCTCACTAGGGTTTGGAACAGAGCCGGTCTGAGTGTGCACGCACACATCTGTGTGTCTGGGAGCGAGTGCAACCAAGCGTGAAATGATTCTGTTAGTGTCATTTCTATCACACACACACTTCCAGCATCCACACGGCAGCTCTGCATGCTGTGTCTGAGAGGCTGTGACGGCTCCCCGCGGCCCCTCACATCGCAAGGTGTTTGTGTATCCTGGCATTTTTTTGGAAGGCGAAAAGAAAAAGGTACCACTAGTTTTGACAGGGATTTGGAAGCAGTTGCATTGTCACCTCAAGCTGCTGTTTTAAAATGAAGCATAATGGATACAGCGTTGAACACATATTTAGAAAACATCCAAGAATCACTACTATTACTCATTCTTCGGATTAATGATTTGCCCTAAATCTAATAATTAAACATTAGCAAGTAAATCATCCAGCATTATTTGAATCTAATATCACAGTTTTGAAAGGGCTTTTTGTATTTCTTTGCTGTGGGCCAGAGTTTGTTTCTCCCGATTTTATTTTTGGAGTTAAGCCTGAAATTTTATCTGGTTTGAAACAACCTCAGACTTTATCACGTAACAAACTCTCCAGTTCTGCTGCAGATACTTCACAGACTGCTGAGCAGCTCAAAAAAGGTTAATTACTCTAAACTAAGACCACTTATGGATGATAATTGATGTGTGGGAGGCATTATTATAGCAGATGACACTTCCATAACACACTCTTATACATAACCTGCATCTATGCCAACACACACACAAGCACACAGAAGAGGAACTGAACAAGAGGTTTGATACAATCAACAACTATGACTAAGCAAAAAGCTTTATATATATATATATATATATATATTTGAAAGAAGTTGCTTATGCTCACCAAGGCTGCATGTATGTTATCAAAAATGCAGTAAAATCAGTAATATTGTGAAATATTATTACAGTTTTAAATAACAGATTTATATATACACTGCTCTCCAAAAGTTTGGAAACGCCCTAGAAAAATGGGTTTTGGACAATATTGGCATGAATCCTTTTTAATTTGTTATCATTTTGCACTGATAAGGGACAATACAAACTACAAAAACATATATTATTACATAAACAGTTTATACACAGAAAAAAATTACATTTTCGATTCATCAAAATATCCGCCATTAGCAGCTATTACAGCTCTGCATAATCTGGGCCTAAATTCATTGTATTCTAAATTTAATTGGCAATCAATTGTTGAAGCTATTAAGGTGTGCGGACCCAAAAATCTTTTAAAAACCTGGGCCAAGTTTAAACCAGTAACCAGGCATCACAGTTGGCAAAGGGCCATGTCTGACTTTGACGTATATATAGCCATTTTTATGTTCTCAAAATGAAAATTATTATTGCTGGTCTTCAATGATAATGTCAAGTTACTTTAATGTATTTGCACCAAATTGATAAGGATTTATGCCGATATCGTCGAAAACCACACTTTGCCAGGGGTGTTTCCAAACTTTTGGAGGGCAGTGTATTGTAAAATGTAATTTATTCCTGTGATCAAAGCTGAATTTTCAGGATCATTACTCCAGTCTTCAGTGTTACATGATCCTATAGAAATCATTCTAATATGTTGGTTTTCAGCATTTTTAACAATATCTTTGTGAAAACCATGAAACATTGTTATCAGGATTCTTTAATGAATAGAAAGTTTTTAAAAAAATATATTTGAAATAGAAATTATTATAAATGTCTTTACTGTGACTTTTGGTCAATTTAATGCATCCTTGTTAAATAAAAGTATTTCTTTATTTCAAACCTTTCCAAACTTTTGAATAGTTGTGTATATGTAAGTATATATTTTTAAAGTACCATGGTACAATGGCATACAGTTGAGGTCAAAAGTTTACATCCTCTTTTTAGAATCTGTAAAATATTAATTATTTTACCAAAATAAGAGGGATCATACAAAATGTATGTTATTGTTTATTTAGTACTGACCTGATTAAGATATTTTACATAAAAGATGTTTACATATAGTCCACAAGAGAAAATAATAGTTACATTTATAAAAATGATCCCGTCCTGAACAGTTAAACTGCCCGCTGTTCTTCAGAAAAATCCTTCAGGTCCCACAAATTTTGGGGGTTTTCAGCATTTTTGTGTATTTGAACCCTTTCCAACAATGACTGTATGATTTTGAGATCCATCTTTTCACACTGAGGACAACTGAAGGACTCATATGCAACTATTACAGAAGGTTCAAACACTCACTGATGCTCCAGAAGGAAACACAATGGCATTAAGAGCCAGGGGGGTGAAAACTTTTGAACAGAATGGAGATGTGTACATTTTTCTTATTTTGCGTAAATATCTTTTTTTTTCATTTATAACTTCCCCTCAGAAGCTACATAAGATACTTACCCAGAAGACAAAATTAGGACAGCGGACAGTTTAACTGTTCAGGACACACAAGGGACTCACGAACACTATCACTAAACAAAAAAAAAAAAACACAGCTGCGGATCATTCAGGTAACAACACAGTATTAAAATCAAGAGTGTGTACATTTTTGAAAGGGGTCATTTTTTTTTTATAAATTCAACTACTAAATGAAAAATAACATGCATTGTGTATGATCCCCCCCTCTTATTCTAAAAGGGGGATGTAAAGTTTTGACCTCAACTGTATATGACGCTGAATACTTTATTAGAAACTTGTATATTTCTGTAATTTTCCTTCCAGGTTTTGTTCTCATTTGTCTGATTAACATCAGTTCTAATATGAATTTTCTCAGCGTTCACAGCTCTCTCCAGGTGTTGCAGAGCTCTTTGGTTTCTCCTGTCCCGTTCTCTAATGAGGGGTCAGGTTTATGACTGCGGCCGACAGAGACTAATTCTGACCCCTGTTAACAGCTTCTATCTGTCACCGCCACCGCAGTCCATTTATCACTGCTCACTCTTACCCTTTTTCCTCCCTCTTTTGTCTTTCTCATTGTGTGTGTATGTGTGTTTGTGAATGTTTATTATTTCTAGTATCACTTTAAAGGGACAGTTCGCTTAAAATGAACAACATATTATCATCAGCTCTCAAATCTCATTCAGTGTCACATTATCGTTCAAAAGTTAAGGATCAGTCAGTCTTTTTAAAAAGAAATAAATACTTTTAAACAGCAAGAACGCATTAAATTGATCAAAAGTGAAAGTAAAAACTTCTATAATGTTGCCATTTATAAAGTGACATGAATGTGAGTAAACATTCACAGAATTGTTGACCAACTGATTGTTCCAAATTAAAAGTTTTATTTTCTAATGAATGTCTAGAACTTTCTGTTGCTTTTACTTGTGTGTTTGGAGAACATTGAGAGCTCTGTCATGCTTTGCAGGTTTTATAATGCACATGAACAGCCATTCAAACTAATAATTGTCTGAGCTGTCACTCACCTGCCTGCAAAGTATGAAGTGGAGGGAGAGAAATGATGTGTGTGTAACCTGACAGAGCCTGACAATTACTTTACATTTCCCAGCAGTCAGAACTCAGCAGTCAGTCAGTTTTTCTTCTCCTCAACAATTTTTTGCAATTATTTTGCATTTAACATACAGACTCCATTCCAGTTTGTTTTGCTTGAGTGAATGTACACGAGGAATGTTATATATGTTATATATATGTGGAAAATATAATATTTTAGCCTTAGTTCATTTTCTTGAACAAGACCGAATGCGATAATCAGTAAAATGATCCAATCTTCCAAACACTAACAATTTTGTTCCTTAGAAATGTTTTCTATTTTTGTTCTTAGAAGCTTTATAGTTTTTAAGAATTTGGAATTTAATGAAATTTTAATTCTTTGAAATTTAAATTTACTTATTTTTTGTTCAGTGTCATTAAAAATTGTCAAAATCGGCAAAGTCTTCACTTCCATTGTTGCTTTTAAATCTATGGAAGATTATGCCTGCCACAAAATTTTTATCTCACAATTTTGACCTTTTTCTCCCAATTCTGAGTTTATATTTCACAATTTTTGTCAGAACTGTGAGATACAATTTAGAATTGCAATACATAAACAGAACTCTATTTTATATTTATTTATTTTATTTGTTTGTTTGTTTGTTTGTTGTTTATTTTTTTTTATCCTGTGGTGGAAGCAAGCTTCCATACAAATCTCATTTGCACTTGCTGATACGACAAACACAAGATTTATGGTTTATGGCATCTTCGTCTAACTTGTTTAAATTGAATTTTTAGTGAATTTTTAGTCACTTATGAATAAAATTTGTGTCTTTTCTTCACATAAAGCTCACAAAAATCATTTGGCAATACAGAGTACTAGCACACGGACTGCTTTATAGTGCTTTATGGTCCTTTTTAAAGCTCAGGAGCCCCCGGTCACTTGGTTTTATATAAAAAGCAACCCAGAGGTTCTCCTTTTGCATATAAACTTGTGTTCCCACAGTTTCCAACCTAAACACAGAGCATGCAGATAATCGTAAAGACTGGCAGCATGTTGTGATACAGTGTGTACAACATTTTGTTTGCTCTCTACGTTTCCAGGCTGTGTTTGTTATTAGGACTGTAACATATGGGAAGACACAGGGTTGTTATTCCATTATTTATAATGAAAACATCAGGCAGGTGAAGCACAAGCGCACAGCGCGTCTCCTGTAATTGACTCATTTATTCACGTTAGTCGCTCATTCGTCTGTGGCCTGTGATGAATTAAACACCCGGGCCGCGTCCTGTCCATAACGTGCGGGTTATTATCAGTATGCCACACAACTCTCCACAAATGTGTTTCTTTCCAGTAATCATCAGTGTCCTCAGATTGCCTGTAGGCCACCGTCCATCTCTCACTGCGGTAAACGACATCTCAGAGCCAATAAAACACAGTAATAAAGTCACTGAGATCACGATTTAAATCACATACAACACCCACAGAAAACAAAATCAATGAAAACTCGTTATTTTTGGGGAAATTAGTATCTCAAAAACAACCCTTTATAATTCTGAGATTAATCCTTAGAGGGATATGCTGTAATTGGATTACATTATTTTTATTTAGTTTGAAGACTCTGCCATTTATAGTCTACAGGTTTTAATAATAGCAAAACTGTTTGATCAAAGCCAACATGGTTCAGTCTCTTATATACGGAATGCATGTCTAAGGTGATCAGACCGACGGACTCTAACCCTTTCCCTTTGTTTTCCTTAAGAAAGCCATTTCCTTCACATGAGAAAAATAAATCATGCTTTGATAGTTAAATTATAATATATAAAGTCAAAATTATGAAATACTAAGTTATAACTATCAGATAAAGAATCAAAATTCAGTGTAATAATAATGTCAAAAGTCAACTTTGGCATAAATGAAACTGACGTTATTGATGTTATTATAGATGTTATTATGACGTCAAAATGATTACAGACAATTTTATTAGCTTAGATGATTAGATTTTTCATAATTTGGAGTTCTTATCTCATGACTTAGTGGCTCAGTTTTGACTTTTTATGTCATAATTGTGATAGTTTATCTCAGTTATGATGTAGTATTTTATAATTTGAGTTTTATCATAATTATTACTTAGTATCTCATGATTATGACTTAAAGGGGTCATCGGATGCTAAGTTCACTTTTACATGTTGTTTGAACATTAATGTGTGTTGGCAGTGTATGTACAAATCTACCCTATGATGATAAAAATCTATGCAGTGGTTTTTAATTAATCTGTAAAAATAATATCCCCTTTTTCAAATTGAGCCGTTCTCAGATGCCTGTCGTTGTGGCGTCACACCACAAGTTATGACTTAGTATCTAGATTTTCAGTGTTTATCTTATGATTATGACTTAGTATCTCATAATTTTAACTCATAATCTTAACTGTTTATCACATAGTTGTGACTCAGTTTCTAAAGATTTTGAGTGTTTATCTCATGATTATGACTTAGTATCTCATAATTTTGACTTTTTATCTCAGTTATGACTTGGTATCTAACTGTTTTTAGTGTTTAGCTCATGATTATGACTTTTGATCTCATAATTTTGACTTTTTGTCATAATTAAAGTGTGTGGTGTGTATGTTTGGGCATAAAAAAGATCTACAAAGTTACAAATCTCAACATCCACTCCAAATGGAGATATTTTGTTTTTTAAAAAATCCCTTTTCAAGAACTACAACGAACATCTCCTTTGGACTACAGCTTTGTTTTCCAGGTGCTGTGATGTCAAAACACGATCCATTAGGATATCATTCAAATAAATCCCACCTACGGAAATTCGAATGGTTGGGGGGTGGGTAGGGACGAGGTGGGGGATTATCTTAACTTTAGCGATGCAGCACAGAGAGCTGCTTCAGTGAGCCGCAGCGCGGCAGGTATAAACACAAGCATTGACAAAAGTGGCCGCAATCAGCTCCAGTGGCCATGTTGGAGCCCTAATGTGCCACAGACGTGTGCAGTGTGTAGTAAAAGATTTATTCATCATACAGTGTAGATAGCATCACTTATAACGCGGGTGTTTCTTAAAATGCATAAACTTGCACTAGACTAGGCTAGGCTAATCAGTGATAATATATTTTGATAATGTTAATGTTTTTTGCTCGTTTTCTGTAGCTGCTTTTGAATAACTAAGGACATGTAAGCATTACAATTAGTAACTTACAATGTTTTGTATTCAGTTGTTGTCATGTTAAATACAAATTAAGTCATATTAAAAACATTAGGCTGCTTTTAGCCTTATGCTGGAGCTGGTTTTGGGCATGAAACTAAGTATGTAAATAATTAAATAAATTAGCACGATAATATCATGTATCAGCGATCTCGCAGATTGACGCTAGGACCCAACACAACTGTAGCGTCAACTGTACCTTAATATATCCTTAACTATAATGGAGCAGACGGAACTTGCTTCTTTGACAAGGGGCGTGGCAGTACTGAAACACAGTCTAAGCTGTTCGCCAATCACAACGCACTGGGACAGCTAGCCAATCACAACACATTTAGTTTTTCGGAAGGCGTGCCTTCATCAAACCCGGAACTAATCGAGCCATTTGTGCCAGGCTGGGGAGAAAGGTATTGTAATGTAAATTATGTGAAAATAATGCGTTTTCGAACCACCAAGCATGAGAGCATGTTCTAGTACACCCCCAGAACAAAATCAAGACTTTGTAAAAGAGCAAAATAGGACCCCTAAAATAAATAAAGTGATTTTATATCAGTTTAATATGTAATTTAATTTTGTACATTGTCAAACAAAAGCTAATTGTGTTTATGACTGTAATTGTGGTGGTGTTCAGTGTCAGTAGGTGTCAGTGTGTTTCTGGTGTTCCCAGAGGCAAACATGAAGTTACCTTGTGTTTTTCCTCAACAGTGAAAAAATATCCAGAGTCCCTGAAGATGAAGTTTAGTGACATTTCTCTATTTCAGAAGTTAATGATCCATAGAGAACAAGATAAAAATGCGGATTCTTGATCTCATTGTTTTTTCATTATCGCGGGGTGTATATTCAGCCTCTTTTAGAAATGACTTTGACTTTTATCCAAAATGTACTCGGCTCATCTCTGCAATGACGAGCTTTCAAATGATATTCAAATGCTATAGGGACAAAATACCTAAAATAGATAATAAATTGGCTGCCAATTCAGCAGCAGTGCTGTGATTGGCTGGAGGGCAGAAAACAAGCATCTCTCCCGAGAGACGGAGATGAATAGAGAATCTGATTCCCCAAGAGCCAGCTGCTCCAAGAGGCCCTCGGGAACCTTCACCTCTCAGTCTCCCGGGACAGTCAGGGTTAATGGATGATGAAGGGTGATCTCATGCTGAATTAGAGAGAGACTGTGCACATGAGAAAGAGAGAATGCTGAATAATGGAGCTCCTATATATACTGTATCAGACTTTTTTTGGCAGATAAATCTATAAGAATGAAACTGAAGAATATTTCCGAGATCAAATCCTTTTTAAAGGGTTTAATGAGCAACTGCCTGTACACAATTTGAGATACTAAAATCTTAATTATTAACAAATTTTTACACATTAACTGAGCTCATATGAAAGTGAAACTTTCACATGAGAAAATTTAGTAAATTATAATTATGACATAAAAATTTAAATTATGAGATACTAGGTTATAGTTGTGACTTAAAATGTAAAAAATCTGAGATAAATGTACATAAGTCATAAAATGTTGAATTTTAAGCCATAAGAATCTCAAAATTGTGAGATATGTTACACTTAAAAAGTTGAGATAGTCAACTTTTTATCTAATATTTATGACTTGGTACATAATATTTACTTTTTATGTCTTAATTATTGTTTTTATGTCATAATCATGGGGTAGAAAGTTAAAACTGGTGTAAGTTCATTTTTTGTCTTAATTAGTTTTGTCATAATTATAATTTATGATAAATTAATAATGTAATGATTATGACTTATTATAATTTTGACTTTCATGTCATAATTATTCATTTTAATGTCAGAATTATGAGGTAAAAAGCTAAAACTGACATAAGTCCATTTGTCTAAATTATGACTTTTTATTCTAATTATGACTTAGTATCCCATTAGTATTCCGTTGTTTTCAAGTTTTTTAAAAATAAATAAATATTAAGTCTTTAAATTGTGTATATTATGCACACAGTGTACATATAAGTACTAGAATTATGAAACTGGAGATTATTTCCAAGAATAAATCCCTTTTTCAAGGGCTTAATGTGCATTTGCTCTAGAAAACAAATGGGCTTATTTTCAAGCTATAGTTTGGTGCATGTTATTATTGAAGATTTAGATTAATTTTTACACGTTAATTTCAACTACTGAGCCCACATGAAACCAGTGGAAGATGTTTTGAAATCGCTGTGAATAATAAATCATTAAGTGCATAACATTGCCTGTGGATGAGAGTACAATATGTTTGATGAGGGTCAGACAGCTGTTGTGTTGCACTGTATTTGACTGATATTTAATTAAAAAGGCAGTTTGTTTAAAAACATGCAAATTCCTATTTAGTCTAGATTAGCCAAAGTGGGTTGTTTAATGGAATCATAGATGCTTGAACTGCACTTCTATGTTTGTTTTTCCCATAAGGGTTGTTTCTGGGCTAAGTGAGTGCAGAAGCTGTGAAGGGAGATTCTTGATATGTTCAATGCTGTCGTCAGTAGAGTTGGAATTTTGTGGGTATTAAAAATATTACCCAAGCTGTGAGATGTCAAATGTGTCATTTTGTGAGAAATGTGAGGCAAGTCGGTTCAGCTAAAGCAATAATATAAAAAATCTAGCTTCTTTAGCTTAAATCATGCTAAATTTTTTTCACACTGGCCAAACTAATGTGCATAAAGTGTTCTAGAGTAAATGAAAGTATATATATTAAGTAAAACAATTTCCCTCATTCATTTTCCTAAGTGGTTTAAGTCCTTCCCCTTATACTGTCTCTGGCATTACAATGTTTCTAAGTTAGTGCAGTAATACTCTAATAAGCATAAAATACATAGTTTGCTCAGTTGTTGGGTAAAATGTCCATTTTTATTAGATCTGGCAGCTTTTATCAATACGTTTTGTCCATTAAACCAATGTTTAATGTGTTATTTATAATCAGTATTACACACCCATTGTCCACCATATTTTGACTAAGCCTGTCATAATGCATTCTGGGATTGCATTCTCCATGCATTCTTATTCTGCCTTCAAAAACCGATTTCTGGTGCCTTAATAGGGGTGTATCAAGTTATGATACCCTTGCTTTTAAAACAGAAATTGCATGATGCTGCAATTTTCTAGCAGTAAACACTGAATTAATCTAAAATTTAAGTAGATAAAATGTATAGGCCTACAATTTAAAAAATGTTTTTTTAAAAAACTGGTTTAATGTAGTTAACTGGTTTAATTTGGTTAAATGTGCAATTGTCCTAGTAAACAAAACAGTTTAAGCATCGTGTATTTTTGAGTTATTATTATTTATAAAAATGTTATTATTTGAAGTTTAGATAAAGTTAACTTTTAATGTTTAATTTTTATATTTAATCAAATTGAAGTTATTTGTTTTTCCAGAACATTGTTGCATTAAGTAGTTGGGACTAAATGTTATTTTGTTTCCCATTAATTTAAGAAAAAAATGTTTTGTTTTTTTTTTTGTTTTTTTTTATTGTTGTTACAATAATTTGTAACATGTTTGAGCTTGATGAATGTAGTCAAATGTAGTTACAATTTGTGTAAAAGACTATAAAAATGGGGACATTTTTTTATTGTCCACATTTCAACATGCTGTACAAATGGTGTAAATTGTGTTTTTAAATTTTAAAGAATGTCACATAGGTAATCAAGTGAAAATCATTTTCTGTCTGTAACATCAGAGTGGCAGATTGAATGATTTGGACTGGAGGCTGAAGACAGCAGAAGACAGTCTGTCCTTCTTGTTGAGTTTGCATGAATGTTATTAATCTGTAAAGCTGAAGTCCTGGATTTCAGTGCTAGCTCACAATCATCCAGCGTTCTACTTACAATTCAGCCTTTGGACAACTTTTAGGCTATTTGACCAGGGATGGCGACTAAATATCTGGCTCAGGGAAACAGATCTGTAGAGACCAACTTAAAACGACATGAAAGGAACCTCATTTTTTGTCATTTTGGGAAATCTTCTTAGCATCACAGAGACGTGTTAACAGGATCCAATGCCCGAGTGCTTATCGTCATACGCTGTCAGATTTGCTCGCAGGTAATCTGCTGCTAACACACACCGTTCCTCTGAATGTCCCTCACCTGTCTGAGAGATAGGAGGGATATTTTCTGTGGTTTTACTCACTTCTGTAGCCATAAGCTTGTCTCTGTTTGACAGGAAGTGCAAAAGTTGTTCCACAAGTTTTATCAGCGTCTGAATGCAGCAGCTGGAGTAAATCTTCAAGCAAATATGTTTAAACCAGCTGACGAAATTTTATCCAAGATGTCTTAAAAGTTAAAAGTGACAGTTTAGTCCTGCTGTGCACAAATGGACTGATTTCGTTTCAGAGAAATGAGCTGCAACTTTTAAAGAAAGATGTGGTTTGCTCATTAATAATTTCTATTCATTTTTGTTTGTGTGTACGAAATTACTCTTTACTATAGTCTCACATATAGGAAGACTTTTGAAAATGGTCCAATTTAAACTGCATGACCAATGTGTAAAGTACTCAACCAACTAACTTTGTTTTTAAAGTACTCAACCAAGCTAACTTTTTGTTTTTAGATGCTGTTTAAGGAGTCATTAGATCTGATCAAACTGATAGAACATGTGAACCCTTTAAAAAAAAAAACTTTCAAGTTTTGTGTGCAATGTATACAAGACTGATTGAGTTAGTAAGATTATTAAGAAATTAAAATGTTAATTCAGTAAGGATGCATTAAATTGATCAAAAGTGAAAATTAAGAAAAAATTCTAGTAAATTAAATCCTTAAGAATCCTGAAAAAAAGTATCCATTTCCACAAAAATATTAAGCAGAACAACTGTTTTAAACATTGATAACAATAAATAATCAGCATATGATTTCTGAAGGATCATGTGACATTGAAAACGTCTCGAATACATGTGTGTACATATGACGCATTCTGACGCATTCTGTCGAACATGACTGACTGAAAGGGAACTGGAGTAATGGCTGATGGAAATTCATACATTTTTTAAATATATATACAAATAGAGAACAGTTGTTTGAAATGTAATTTTTTTTTTTTTTGGTGAGCATAAGAGTTTTCTTTAAAAATCTTACCTACTCCAAAATCTTTGAATGGTATAGTGTAAATACTGATTTATAATGTGTATATTTTCTCAAAAGTACCAAAACAGCAGTAAACCCTTGCTTCTAAATTAATCTTGTTAAGCTCCATATTTATTTTAAAAATGTTTTATTTACTGACCAAAATTATAAACGCAACACTTTTGTTTTTGCCCCCATTTTCATGAGCTGAACTCAAAGATCTAAGACTTCTTCTATTTACACAAAAGGCCTATTTCTCTCAAATATTGTTCATAAATCTGTCTAAATCTGTGTTAGTGAGCACTTCTCCTTTGCCGAGATAATCCATCCACCTCACAGGTGTGGCATATCAAGATGCTGATTAGACAGCATGATNNNTGCACAGGTGTGCCTTAGGCTGGCCACAATAAAAGGCCACTCTAAAATGTGCAGTTTTATCACACAGCACAATGCCACAGATGTCACAAGTTTTGAGGGAGCGTGCAGTTGGCATGCTGACTGCAGGAATGTCCACCAGAGCTGTTCATTTCTCTACCATAAGCCGTCTCCAAAGGCATTTCAGAGAATTTGGCAGTACATCCAACCGGCCTCACAACTGCAGACCACGTGTAACCACAC
>JAHKKF010486647.1:0-16520 GCA_019740295.1 Labeo calbasu | reverse complement strand
TTTTAAAGGCTGTTGTATTTATAAAGCAAAATCCCTAGTTACAATATTACAGAAACAAAGTACTGAAACACAGATAAAGTAATTATTTTGGTATATATGTGTATATGTATCATGTTTTTTCACCCTGCCTGCATTCTGTTCACTTTTTATTTTCCAAAAAGAAAACTCCATAAAGGCCATCATGAACCGAAGAGTTTCCATTACATCACATAAGCTAATCATTTTTATGTGTTATATATATATATATATATATATATATATATATATATATATATATATATATTGTTTCAATAGTCATCTGTTTTTTTATTATAGGATTTTTTATTATAATCAAAATATTAGTATACATATTGATAAAAATGAATTCACTTTTTGATTATCCGTAGAACAGAAGTGCAGTAACTTTTTCTCTAAAAATTGTGTATTTTAAAGTCTTTATTGGCTTTATTTACTATTACTATGTTTTAGAGTGGTGGTAGTTCTCTGACATTCGTGTCTGAAATAAAACAAATAAGGTGTGCAAGATTTTAGTTTAGAGCATTCAATTTGACCATTTTTATTCACAGTTCTGCATTATAGAGTGGAAATATATAATTGTGAATATAATAGAAATAAATATTTTTGTTTTTCTTAACTTCCTTTCTTTGATATGCCATTACTTTGATTTGTGTAACTGTGATGCTGAAGAATTCCGCTTCGTTTGTTTGGGAAAACGCTGCCTCGTGTTACCACCATGATTACGTCAAATGACGAAGACCGTCTTTGAGTTTTAATTGGCTGCGAACTGTGGAGACGGGGCTGACTCGCCAAACCCGGAAACGATCATAACAATAACATGAAAACAAATGATTTGCAGCCTGTACACTTTCCATACAACAATACGACAAAATAATACACTTTTTAGAAGTACTTTGCAGACACTGACGCATAAAAATGTTTTAATATTATCAGCACGCCAAACAAATAAACTTTCTGCGCAAAACTATAAATAATACATTGAACTCATCTGAAATGAACCTCTAATATTTTTAGAGAAATATATAATATTTTCAGTTTAGTAATAGGACAACTTAAATAGTTGTACTGTTTTATCCTAAATGGCTTAGGTTTGACCTGCAAGACGCTGAATATTGTCCACAGATAATTACTTTATACTTTTACTTTGGTTACTAATGCATTACACATGGCTTTAAAGTATTAAAAAGTCTGACAAATGCGTATGGGCAGATAAAACTGCAATATTTATGAACAATAGTGACTATAAATTATAGGTTACAGATGGGGAAACTGTCTGAGATCTAGTCATGGTAAAGGGGAGGGGGTGATCCGCAACACAACAGGAGATAAGCTTGATTTGTTCATACTTCAACCACTGGGGCTCTTCTGCATCTTCGCCATACACAAACGCGATGAAATTAAGCGAAAACACGGCATGAGCTCGACGGAAACCAGCGGCACCGACACATCTGCCACCTTTTAATAACCGGACGCGCTTTTTCTCTCCGGTTTACCGACTTTGTAGTGTTCGGGATGGGTAAGGAGGTGAACGGCGTCTCTCGGAGTCGCTTTGAGGCGAGTAGCCACTGTTTATTTGCAGATTGACATGTCGATGTAAACAATCTTGCGTTTTTACTTCTAAACGGCTTAAATAATGGAGGATTATAAGTGTTGTTGCAGTAGAAGAGGCCGAGCTTCCGCAATCATACATACGAGTTCAGCTCTTCTGATCACTTGTCAGTCTATAAAACACAATCGGTAATGTACGTTGACCAAAGGCAACAGCAAATTCAGCGTCAGGGCTCTTTAAAGTCGCTATATTTTGTTTCTTGTCAAGTCTACTTTGTGTTGGATTGTATAAACACAACAATTGTTCCAGGCTTAACGCGCCACAAAAGGTGCTTTAATATTTCTCATTTGTTTACGTGAAGCAACAGTAGGTTGCGATCTACACTTCGATGGCTTTTATAAATTAAACTGGTTAGCTGAGATTATAGGAGACGGATAATGGTGGTAGGCCCACAGGCTGAAGTGGGGAAAACAGCCGGCCAAAACAAAAGCTGGATATATACATGGGCCTTTACGCGTAAAAACACAAGCGCATTACAACTCATTACTACAGAGAACAGTTGGGCCTGTTTACGCAAACATTTAGTTTGTTGTTTCCTTCGAAGACGCGAGATCAGCCGTGTTTAAACAAGTTATAACTCTGTTTACATCGGGTGTGTCTCAAAACTTAGTTAGCTGACTACATAGACTGCATTTTCGCTGCAGTTTTGGCCCCCTGTGATGCTGTCTAGGTAGGCGGCTTGCTAGGTTTGAAACACAGCCGTAATATTGAGACACATGGCATTGATGCTATGCTTTAATATCTTGAGTTTTTGTCTATAGTTGCTGTTAAAGATCAATTCAGACATGCAATGTCAAAGTGAATACATTGTAGACCAGTTACTAAAGATTAATTTGTTATATAATGCCCCAGTGTTGCTCTAGCCTGTAATATGTTTGACTATAATCTATCCTAACCAAAATTTACCATGGTATCCAGTTTCCACCACATTACCACAGTGTGTACACAGTAGACATAACTTTAAAACCCATTTTAACCATTCGGAGTGTTACATTACTAAGAAATAACCAATAATTTTACATAACTGTGCTCTTTGTATGCCATTTTAGTGTTTATTTATGATTGCAATTTCAGCATAGATGATGCGAAAGTGATATCGCACCAAGTATAAAAGAATGGGAATGATAAAACAAACATTAAGTAATTAAAAATATGAAATAATTCATGCATTATTGATAACTTACATAGTAGCCACTAATGTGCATGTTACAAAAATAACATGCATATTCTGTAACCTTCTTATTAGTGTTTGAAGGATATTCCATATCATAATAGTTAATTATGACTTTACAATAATAACAGTTGCATGTAAGAGGAAATTATCATTGGTATGGTTCTTTTTTGTTGAGATACAAGGCCTAGTCGCAGTATTTCTATCGCAAAGGCACGAATGTAATCAGAATTTAAGAAGCACTGCATTGTTACCAGCTTAGGCCTGTTTCTTTTTTTAGGATCTGAGTGATTATCTGGACATTGTTTTGGTGGCAGCGGCATGAGAGTTATATTTACAAATGACTGACAGCTCATCTTATGCTCAGTTGCTTGATTGAAGCAATATTGTCAGAAAATAGTGATATGGCATATTGTCAGTTTTATTCATTTGTAGATTGTACGTTGTAGATCGCCTGCAAATTTGCAGTTTTGATTGGGATACTCTGACCTTAGTGTTACAGAGGAAATGGGGTTGTTTAACTGTCAACACAAGGTACAGCTGACAAAAATATCTGGGCCAATCAGAGAGCTAGAAACTGTTGCATTATATGTAAAAGGAAGTCACCTTTTTGTCATGTGAAGTTAGCTATAACAGATGAGATAGCAAGAAATGTCATTTGGTAAAAATGTAGTCAGTAGCAGTTAACTGTATAGTAAAATAAGTGCAAAGTTGAAGATATTTAGAAAACATTCAAACAAGTTAATGTTGCACACTTTGCTGATGAGAATATACTTAAAATATAGTTTAAAATAAAAAATAGTTTATTTGATGTACTAAAATAATAAAACTAAAATAAAAAAGTAATAAAAACTTTATATGCATATACAGACAATAAAAAACAAACCTACTAAAATGAGACAGAATTAGTAAAACTAACTAGATAAAGATAAAATGTAAAAAAAAAAATACAGAAACTATAAAAAACTAAAATATTCAAAATATTATTAAAAACTATGATAGATAGATAGATAGATAGATAGATAGATAGATAGATAGATATTTTAATTTAATTGAATTTTTGGTTATAAAATATGACCTGCACTTGTCTTTGTGAGATTAACCCATGTAAAAATGATTACAGGAGACATTTAGATTTAACAGGGGTCTGGTTGAGAGAAAAGTCATCTGGCAATATACAGTGTTTCAGATGAGCTGGAAACAAGTGATCAATCATTCCTGGTTTGTAACAGTTTGCAGTCAGACATCACATGGCTCGTCCTTAAGCAAACAAACAAATGGAAAGTCGCCCCATACAGAACGGATGGGTGAAAAGAAAGGAGGAACAACACAAATGAGAGAGTTCATAATAAAGAATAGCTGTAAGCTATCTCGCATATTGTTTGTTTGTCTTTCTCAGCTGAGTCAATGCTTGAAAGGGACTGTTCACCTAAAAATGAAAGTTCAGTCGTCATTTACTCCCCCTCATGTCATTCATTCCAGACCCGTAATGACTTTCTTTCTAAGGAGGTTTTTAACAGAATGTCTAAGCAGTTTTTCCATTGCAATGAAAGCGAACAGGCTCTGGAGTTGTGAAGTTGTAAAAATATGACTAAAGGCCCGATCACACCAAGAACGAGCTATAAAGATAACAGTAACTATATTAGCCCAAGTGTTCACACCAATGTACTGTAACGTTCTGTTTATTATAAGCACACACTGCAGTTATGTCGCCTGCCGCTGCTTGAACTGTTTAATGTCAGATGGATTCTGATTGGCTGTCAATGTTTCAGAAAGTGATTCCAACGATATTGTTTGTATGTGATCAATTTTCTGTGTTAATTGGTACATTTTGACGAAGAGGCCTCAGCAGACTGCTGGGATCAAATTTTTGTTCAGATCAAGATGGGCTTATAAGAAGAAGTCACACAGAAAACACACAGAAACAATTTATGTGCGCACCACTATTCTTGGATGTGAGGTAGCCGCTTCTTAAAAAAGGGAACATCCGGTCCGGTCTGAATTATTCAGCAGGACAATCTGTATCTCTTGTTACCAGTTGGAAAAAAGGTTTTGTGGTTTGATGAGAGCAAGATAAGACCTCTGGTGTTAATTTCATGTAGTATATTTGGCACAAAGGCAAGCCTGTAGAGCAAAATTCCATCTGCAAAAACAACAGAACTTTGGATTGAAATTTTTTTTTTTTTCAGAAAAATTTGCTTTGTGTAATTGTTTCGTGGGTAAAACACATTCTGCGCTACTGCAAGTTTACAGAAAGTGACAAAATAGTAAAAAAGGAAGACCAGTGCTGTAAAATTCCTAATTCCGAAAAACATACCTTGACATGTCTGGTTTAAAGAAATAGTTACCCAAAAATGTCCAAATTTGCTGAAAATGTACTCACCCTCAGGCCGTCCACAGATTTGGAGAAATTTAGCATTGCATCAGTCACCAATGGATCCTCTGCAGTGAATGGGTGCCATCAGAATGAGAGTCCCAACAGCTGATAAAAGCATCACAATACTCAACAAGTAATCAACACTCCAGTCCATCAGTTGTAAGAAACAAATCCACCATTACTGTTGCTTTTGGCTAAACTACAAGTCCTGTATGCATAAAGATGCTTTCTCAAGTGAAAAAGTCATTTCGTCTGAATCAGGAGAGAAACATGCACTGTGAAAACAGTTCTAAAGAAATATGTCGGTGGATGATTGAAATAGATTAAATAGAAAAAAAGCACATAACAAATTACTAAACTTAAACTAAAATTTAAATGAACTGGAATGATATATAAAAAAAGACTGTGATAAAATATTAAAGGTGACCCATTATGCCCCTTTTTACAAGATGTAATATAAGTCTCAGGTGTCCCGTGAATTTTCAGCTCAAAATACCCCACAGATCATTTATTATTTCATTTTGAAAATGCCCATTTTGATTGGAAGCAGAAACACGCCATTTTCATACATGTCTCTTTAAATGCAAATGAGCTGCTACCCCATTTTCCACAACAGGGCTATGCCTTTACAACTGGTACTTAAGGGAGAAGTCCACTTCCAGAACAACAATTTACAGATAATGTACTCACCCCCTTGTCATCCAAGATGTTCATGTCTTTCTTTCGTCAGTCCTAAAGAAATTGTGTTTTTTGAGGAACATTTCAGGATTTTTCTCCATATAATGGACTAATATGGTGCCCCGATTTTGAACTTCCAAAATGCAATTTAAGTGCGGCTTCAAATGATCCCAAATGTGGTTGTAAACGATCCCAGCTGAGGAAGAAGGGTCTTATCTAGCAAAACAATTGGCTATTTTCATTAAAATAATACAATTTAAATACTTTTTAATCTCTAACGCTTGTCTTGTCTTGCTCTCCCTGAACTCTGTGTATTCTGCCTCAAGACAGTTAGGGTAAGTCAAAAAACTCAATCATATTTTTTCCCTCAACTTCAAAAATCATTTCAAAATCATCCTACATCACTGCAGAAGTACCGACACAGTATTTGCAAAGTATTTCCACATACCCTAACTGTCATGAACCGGAAAAAAACAATCCAGGCAGAGTAAGACAAGACAAGCGTTTGACATTAGAAAGTATAGAAAATGTATTATTTTTATGAAAATAACCAGTCGTTTCGCTGGGTAAGGCACCATATCAGTCCATTATATGGAGAAAATCCTAAATTGTTTTCCTCAAAAAACATAATTTCTTTACGACTGAAGAAAGACATGAACATCTTGGATGACAAGGGGGTGAGTACATTATCTGCAAACTGCTGTTCTAGAAGTGGACTTCACCTTTAAGATACTAAAAACAACTGTTTGTTTTCGATCGTGTCTATCGCGCTAAAATCATTTGTTTTAAAGCCATATTAGTTTAAACGTCTAATATATGGTTTTCTGAAGCACGCACACAGAAAGCGGCTGTCACACGGCATTAAACACTCTTTCATGTCCAATTGCGCTTAAACTGTCAAATACACACAAGTTTATGTTTGTGAAGGTAAACAGCTTGTAAAGAAATTGCATGTTTATATTAGATCTGTGTGGCAGCAGCGTAATATACAGTAAATAAATCAGTAAACCACTGCTCTCTTGTCTCCTGTGACTCTAAATAGTGTTCTGTGCTCATCTGTGCAGCCAAACACAGAACAGTTAGCATGCTTTGCTCGAACTTTCACCATGGCATTAGAACTGGTACACCACTGTTGCTTCTGAAAACAGATGGCGGCACCATGGGTGGAAACATGCAGATTAAAGGGTGTAATATTCTAATAAGACCCCTTTTCTACGTCAAGTTTTGGTGCGCTCATTCTTTGTTACGTAAAAATATAAACTGAAAGACACTTTTCAACAGAAATGTGGTCGCACTGGCTTCTTGTTGTAATGTTGGTAGTCTGTGATTTACTCTTGCACACTGTTATTGACCTTTGAACTCACAGGACACACAGTTTCATAAAATCATGCATTTCTGTCTCCTTAGATGTTCTCTAATAATGACGAGGCTGTTATCAACAAGAAGCTGCCGAAGGAACTGTTGTTACGGTTGGTGTGAAACAATTCAGCGCTTCTCTTTCTTTCTGCTTCATTTCCTTATTTTAATAATGTTGTCTTGTTAATAATCTAAATCATCTCCATCTTCATCTCTCTAAGTCTTTGCTATTTTAATAGCATTGACCTGTTTTGGAAACAAACAGAAATAATGAAGACTTTAATGGCATTCATATCACAGCTTTTAATGATGTTTGCTAATAGTTCTGATGTTTATCTGCAGAATTTTCTCATTTCTGGATGTAGTCACACTTTGCCGCTGCGCACAAGTCTCACGAGTAAGTGTGCTTTTTTTTTTTCTAGGCACTTTATAGAATGTTTTGACATTTGCTCATTTCATGCTTTGAAGAGCCTCCAAAAAACAGGCAGCTACTGTCAAAACATCTACTATTTCATAGTAAAACTCTTTGGTGGATTATATGTTGCTTGTAATGATACTTTGTCACAATATACAGCTACTTTTGAATGGCAGTCAATGGAAGGAGCTCTTCTAGAATAATATTTTTAGTATATATATATATTTAGTATATATTTAGTGTCTATATTTAGTATATAGTATATATCTATAGTGGATTGAGTTATTGTGGATTTTTTTTCTCAGTCATGGAACCTGTTAGCCCTGGATGGCAGTAACTGGCAGCGCATTGACCTCTTTGACTTCCAGAGAGACATTGAGGTGAGTAGACATTAGTTGACTAGACACTTTGTTTTGTTCGTTTTGTTCTAACGACTAAAATACGAGGAATTTCAGGTATCATTTAATACAAACGTGGCTAAAGATCCTAAAAATCTCTTCGTTTACAGGGTCGTGTGGTGGAGAACATCTCAAAACGGTGTGGAGGCTTCCTAAGGAAGTTAAGTCTTAGAGGATGTCTTGGAGTTGGAGACAGCGCTCTTAGGTGAGAAAAAGAGAGCGGATGAATGATTATTTATGCTAAGAATGTTTTCACAGCAAAAAGATTAAATTATTCATTCTTGAAGATCCATTTGGCACAATTTTTTTTTTTTTTTTTACATTTACATATATGCATCAGTAATATGGTCATATATGTTTTTTTTTTTTAAAGAAATGAATACTTTTAAAAATGTATTCATATTGATTTTTAAAAATGACAGTGAAGACATTTGTGAGCCTGGACCACAAAACCAGTCATAAGATGTATACATCATCTTAAAGTTGAATAAATAAGCTTTCCATTGATGTATGGTTTGTTAGGATAGGACAATATTTGGCCGAGATACAAATGTGAAAATCTGGAATCTGAGGGTGCAAAAAAAAATCTAAATATTAAGAAAATCACCTTTAAAGTTGTCCAAATAAAGCTCTTAGTAATGCATATTACTAATCAAAAATTAGGTTTTGATATATTTATGGTAGGACATTTACAAAATGTCTTCATGGAACATGATCTTTACTTAATATCCTAATGATTTTTGGCATAAAAGAAGAATCGATCATTTTGACTTACACAGTGTATTTTTGGCTATTGCTACAAATATACCGGTGCTACTTAAGACTGGTTTTGTGGTGCAAAGTCACATTTATAATGTTTCTGTTTTTAATAAATGCTGTTCTTTAGAACTTTCTATTCATGAAAGCATGAATACATCACTGTTTCCCCCAAAATATAAAGCATCACAACTGTTTTAAACACTGATAATAAGTTGTTGTTTTTTTTAATTCATCAGCATGTTAGAATTATGTGACACTGAAGACTGGAGATATAATGCTGATAATTCAGCTTTACAATGACAGGAATAAATTATATTTTAAAATGTATTCAAATATAAGTGTTGTTTTAAATAGAAATAATAATTTGTAATATAAAAATATTATTTTCACAATTTTCTGAGACTTCTTTTGAAAAAATATATAGCCTACAGTTGAGGTCAAAAGTTTACATACACCTTGAAGAATCTGCTAAATGTTAATTATTTTACCAAAATAAGAGGGATCATACAAAATGCATGTTATTTTTTATTTAGTATAGACCGAAATGGGATATTTCACATAAAAGACGTTTACATATAGTCCACAAGAGATGATAATTTGTTGAATTTAGAAAAATTACCATGTTCAAACGTTTACATGCACTTGATTCCTAACACTGTGTTGTTACCTAAATGATCCACAGCTGTGGTTTTTTGTTTTTGTTTTTTGTTAGTTGTTCATGAGTCCCTTGTTTGTCCTGAACAGTTAAACTTCCTGCTGTTCTTCAGAAAAATCCTACAGGTCCCACAAATTATTTGGTTTTTCAGCATTTTTGCGTATTTGAACCCTTTCCAACAATGCCTGTATGATTTTGAGATCCATTTTTTCACATTGAGGACAACTGAGGGACTCATATCCAACTATTACAGACATTTATGACATTTAGAGAAAATGAGAAAAATGTACACATCTTCATTCTATTCAAAAGTTTTCACCCCCGACTCTTAATGCATTGTGTTTCCTTCTGGAGCATCAGTGAGTGTTTGAACCTTCTGTAATAGTTGCATATGAGTCCTTCAGTTGTCCTCAGGACAAACAAGGGACTCATGAACTATCACTGCATGTCAATAATTATGATTTCAGCAAAAAGCAAAAGACGCTTCAGTTCACTTTGTCACTTTGCTCTTTATGTGAATAGGCCTGTCAATGAAAGTAGATTACAGCTTTAATATTCACACATGAGTTTAATGTTGTCTGCTTTCCATTCTGAGAACGTTACAGTTATACTCAAGACATTATTGCAACTTTGAAGTAAATTCACGCATTATTTAATGCTTAATGTAGAAATTGCTTTTTGTCTCTCGTAGAACGTTTGCCCAGAACTGCAGAAATATTGAGCTGCTCAGCCTCAATGGCTGCACCAAGATCACTGACAGGTGGGTAGAAGATGCAACGGTGTGTGTGTAAATGTTTTTTGATCTATATTGAACTTCTTTCTTTCTTTTTGCAGTACCTGTAACAGCTTGAGTAAATTTTGTCCGAAACTGAAGCACTTGGATCTTGCCTCCTGCACCTCAATCACAAACCTGTCCCTCAAAGCTCTGAGGTCAGAGGTCGTAGATGCACTTCCTTGCTGGTAATGCAGAATGCTTCTCTAGGGCTAAATGACTCTGTCTGTGTCATTTTAGCGAGGGCTGTCCGTTGCTAGAGCAGTTGAACATCTCGTGGTGTGATCAGGTGACCAAAGACGGCATACAAGCCCTGGTGAGATGTTGTCCAGGACTCAAAGGCCTGTTCCTCAAGGGCTGCACACAGGTAAATCTGTGCTTTCACTATTCAGTTTTCTTCCACCTTATTCTGTGTTATTTAGACACAATTATAGCTAGCAGTAATTACTTTTTAAAAAGGCTTTGTGCCACTAGCAGCTATTAAAAATCATTTTGGAGATTGAAATGAATTTAAATTAAAAGTTGTGATATTCCTTTGGCAACCAGCTGAAATAAAACGACTAAAAATGAAATAAAAATGTATTTTTTTTTTGTAATTATTTGGTAATTATTTTTGGTAATTTAAATAATGCTGTAAAAATTAAAACATTAGATGAAACACTTTTTTTTTTTTTTAATTTTACATTTAGATTTACAATTAGACATTTAGCAGATGCTTTTATCCAAAGCGACTTACAAAAGAGGACAATGGTAGCAATCAAAATTAACAAAAGAGCAATAACATGCAAGTGCTATGACAAGTCTTAGTTAGCCTAATGCAGTACACATAGAAAGGGTTTTTTAAATTATATAATAAATAAAAAGAAAACCGATAGAATAGAAAAAGAAAAAGCAAGCTAGTGTTAGAGGCCTTACAAAAAGAACAGAGAAGCTAGTGTTAATTATTTATTTATTAAAAAAAAAAACAAGCAGTAAGTAAATGAATAGAGTATAAGTCTAAAAGGGCGAGTATTTTCTTTAAAGAATAGAATTAGAATAGAGAGAGCTAGAGTTAGAGGGTCAAATAAAGATGGATAAATAGATTTTAAATTTAGAAAACTTTTAAAACTTTTAAAAACTTTAATGAAAATTAGTAATGATAAATTAGTAATGAAAAAAAAAGACTAAAATGAAGTAAATATTAATTCTTTTAAAATGAATTACTAGCACATCTCCAACTAAACCTAACTAAAACTGTTACAAATCATGTTTGGTCATTTAAATAATGCTGAGGGGAAAAAAAGGAATTTAGAAAACAAACCTTTAAAACTTTTTAAAACTTATACTGAAATAAAAAAATGTAAAATTAATTACTAGCACTTCTCCACAATGGATATTATTGTTAATTAAAACTGTTAAAAGTAATGTTTGGTAGTTCAATAATGCTGAAGGAAAAAAAAAAAAATACAAATATTACATGAAAAAAAAAATCTAAAATTCTAAATTAAAAAAAAAAGTGAAATTTTGAAAACAAAACAAAAATTAGAAATGTTGCTTTGGCAGCTAACTGAATTAAGCTAAAGTAGATTTACTTATTAAATTTAGTAATTGCTAAAACTGAAATAAAAAATTAACCAAAGTCTTGTAGAAATGTATATTTTTAAAAACTAATAAAAACAAAAAGGCACATTCTATGAAATGTAACGAAATCACTAAAACAAAATAAAATTAAAATAAAACTGAAAATATAAAATGAGGAGGTAATTCAGAATACTAAGAAGTACTATAGTTCTGACTCAGTTGCATGGCAGTGGTTTAAACACAAATTAAACAAATTAAATGCTGTTCTTTTTAACTTTTTATATATCAAAGAGTCAAAGAAAAATGTACCACAGGTTTCAAAAAAAAAAAAAAAAAAAAACATTAAGCAGCACAACTGTTTCCAACACTGATAATAAATCGGCATATTAGAATGATTTCTGAAGGATCATGTGACACTGAAGACTGGAGTAATGGCTGATGAAAATTCAGTGTTGCGTCACAGAAATAAATTATATTTGAAAGTATATTAAAATAGGAAACCAATATTAGAAATTGCAATAATGTTTCACAGTATTACTGTTTTTTCTGTATTTTTGATCAAACTTTGTTCTGTATATTTAACAAACAGTAAAATAAAGCAAAAATAAAATAAAGATTTGATAAAAACATACATTTAAATAAAACATGAATGAAAATTAAAAATGTTGCTTTGGCAACTAACTGAAATAAGTTGAGGTACTAAAATGACTAAAACTGAAATATATACACATACATTTCAATATATTTGAAAGTTATATAGAAATTTTAAAAAAAATGGCACAAAAAATAAAAACAGACTGAACTAATATAAAAATATCAAAATTTAAGCGCAAATTAAACAAGAACGAAAACAAGAAACAAGAATGTGGTTCATGTGTTAACATCTAGGTTAGTTGTTATACACATCAAAACTGGGATTTTTCCAAAATAATGACAAGTTTTATTTTTGGGTCACCTGTCTCTTTAAATCCAATCATTATCTGTTTTTCTTTTATGTTTACTCTCTTCATAGCTGGATGATGAAGCACTTCAACATATTGGAGCACATTGTCCAGAGCTGGTCACACTTAATTTGCAGACGTGTTCAGTAAGTCACACACATTCACTGGTACACGGGTCGGGTGTGAATTTGTCCCGCTGATGGGTTCCTCATGCAGGTCTGTCTCTGTGTGTGAATCAAGCAGCAGATCACAGATGAAGGTCTCATAACCATCTGTCGCGGGTGCCATCGGCTGCAGTCTTTATGTGTGTCGGGCTGTGCAAACATCACAGACGCTATTCTCAATGCCTTGGGCCAGAACTGCCCTCGCCTCAGGTGCGTAACCACACACATCAGCTGATGAATTTGCACACAATCCCCCGTCACCTAATTTTTATCTTCTTTTAAACGATGCAGAATATTAGAGGTGGCTCGCTGCTCTCAGCTTACAGATGTAGGCTTCACCTCACTAGCACGGGTGAGTAAACAATCCCATAAACGCGCCGCACGGCTCAAACCTCCATCTGTGCTGATCCTCCAGAGATTCTAACAACACAAATAAAACGTATCATTTCCTCTTGTTTTTTTCCAGAATTGTCATGAACTAGAAAAGATGGATTTAGAAGAGTGTGTACAGGTGAGTCAGAATGGGTTGGCATTAAGGGAGTAACACATCACATAAAAAATGATAAAATACTGTTGCATAAAGGATGTAAATGTTAGTAATTCTACAATAAGAATATTAAATATGAAACATAAAGTAGTCTATACATATCGTTTTTTAATAAAATAAATATTTGATGGGAAAAAACATGAAATGTTGCTTTGGCAACTAATTGAAAGAAGTTGAGGTACTAAAATGACTAAAACTGAAATATAATTTAATATATTTGTAAGTTATATAGATATACATTTTTTAAAAAATGAAATCATATAATTACTAAAAATTGTACTAAAATATATCAAATGAAAAAATAAAAATTTGAGGCGCTAATTAGACGAATGGGCAACAGTGATTGTGTAGTGTAAAATTTTGTGTAGTGGAATTTCATCAGTCACTTTTGCTGGTGATAATTCTGAAATAGGTAAAATTACAATGGGGATTTTTAGAGAAGGATCTTGAAAAGTACGGATTATTTTTATATAAAAAAGAAGGAACTGGTACAAGGAATATAATGAATACTTGCTTATTAAAATTGATCAATATAGCTATATATATTTATGATAAAATCTAAATCTAATTCATACAAACAGCTCATTCTTTGAGTAATTATTTCCAAATCATAAAAAAGACCTTGTACATTAAAAAAAAAAAAAAATAATAAAAATAAATAAATAAATTGTAAGCCTGACTGTATCCTGTATATCTAAATTTTATATTCATTGTTTTTATAAGGGTGTTTAATACTACTACAGTGCCATTCAGAAGTTTGGGATCAGTAAGATTTTTAAAGAAGTTTCTTAAGCTCATCAAGGCTGCATTTATTTGATCAAAAATACAGGAAAAAAACTGTAATTTTGTGAAATATTATTGTAATTTAAAATAAGCATTTTCTATTTTATTATACATTAAAATATAATTTATCCCTGTAAAGCAAAGCTAAATTTTCAACATCATTACTGCAGCTTTAATGTCACACGATCCTTCAAAAATCATTCTAATATGCTGATTTATTATCAATGTTGGAAACAGTTGTGGTGCTGAATGTTTTTTAAGACCTGTGATACTTTTTTTTCCAGATTTTATAAATGAATAAATAGTTTAAAAAAGCAGTGTTTATTCAAATTAAAATGTTTGTGTTACAAATATTCACTTATTCAAAAGTTTGGGGTCAGTACATTTTTTCTTTCTTTTTTTTTTTAAAGAAATTAAGCAAGGATGTGTTAAATGGATAAAAAGTGATAATGACTTATATTGTTAGAAAAGATTTTTATTTTGAATAAATGCTGTTCTTTTTCATTTTTTTATTTATCAAAGACAAAAAAAAAAAAACTTATCACAGGTTCCAAAATCAAAACATTAAGCAGCACATCTGTTTCCAACATTAATAATAAATCGACATATTAAAATGATTTCTGAAGGATCATGTGACGCTGAAGACTGGAGTAAAGACTGATGAAAATTCAGTGGTGCGTCACAGAAATAAATTATATTTTAAAGTATATTAAAATAGGACACCAATATTAGAAATTGCAATAATGTTTCACAATATTACAGTTTTTTTCTGTATTTTTGATCAAATAAATACAGCTTTGATGAGCATAAAAGAGTCATCTTGTCTCATCATCGTATCATATCTTACTGATCCCAAACTTACTGAACAGCAGTGTAGATTCTGCCATGGACTAAAACATAAAAAAGGTAATTGACATTTTATTTTAATTGACAAATTGACATTTATCTCACAATTCAGACTTTACTTTTCACAGTTCTGAAGGATAAAAGTCAGAATTGAGAGATATAAACAGAATTAGAGTTATAAAAGAATTGTTTTGTTTTTTTTTGCAATTCTTCTTTTTTTCCCCATGGAATTAAAAAAAAAATCAGAATTTTGAGATAAAGTCACAATTACTTTTTAAAATTATTTTTATTTCATTATCTTATCTTGAATTATTATTATTATTATTATTCAAATTATTCAAATTATTTTTGGCAGAAATGGACACAAACAACTATACAACTGTCTAATTATGACATATAAAAACTCTGCTACATAGCTTTATTTTTTCATTCTGTTTAATACAGTTTTACATCTTTTTTTTTTTTTAATATAGATTACAGATGGGACGCTCATCCAGCTATCTATACACTGCCCTCGACTCCAGGTTCTGGTAAGGTTTAAAAAACAAAAGTGTACCAAAAATTACAGTGTGTATTTTAAAGTCAGCATGAAATGAAAATTCAGTTTTCTAAAAGCATGTTATCAATCTTATTTTTAGCAATTAATTTGTGCATAGTTTTTTGTGTGTGTGTGTGTATATATATCACATTACAGAAGATCTGACACTACTTCTGTTTCATCACGACTTTAATTAGTGATGTCAATTTAATGCTTTAATTTAGTGTGAGCTATTATTTAAAAAGAAAAAAAAGGCTATAACAAATTAACACATTGTCATCATGATATACTCATCTCTCTGCAAGTTATCTTTATTTGAGGACTTCTTTACAAATATTCGTATTTGTGATTAATTACAATAAATTTGTTTAATTAGAATATGACAGTTCACATTAAAGGGGTCATGACATGAATTTTTAAACTATTTTAATATGTTCCTTGAGGTTTAATTATAATGCTAATAATTTTTTTTGCACAAAAAACAAATAAATATCCGAAAAAATAATTTTTTACAATCCTCATTCTTACCCTCTTTCTGAAACGGGTAAGGGTGGGTCCTTTAAAGGGGTCATCGGATGCTAAGTTCACTTTTACATGTTGTTTGAACATTAATGTGTGTTGGCAGTGTATGTACAAATCTACCCTATAATGATAAAAATCCATGYAGTGGTTTTTAATTAAGCTGTAGAAATAATATTCCCTTTTTCAAATCGAGCCATTCTCAGATGCCTGTCATTGTGCCGTCACACCGACAGAGGCCGCTCCCACGATAGTTGATTGACATGAGCGTTTTACCTCAGATCAGCTGTAACAGTCTGCCCTCTTTGTTGTGTTGTGGATGTAATAATGAACATAGTGGTCGTCATTTACTCCCGACATCTGAGCTGCTGAAGATGCAGTGGATTACTTTTGTTTGTGAAGGGAATGCGCCTC
>JAHKKF010486646.1:0-16468 GCA_019740295.1 Labeo calbasu | reverse complement strand
GTTTGATGTTTTTTGCATGTTCATTTTGTAAACACTGTGTCGGTACTTCTGAAGTTGAAGTTGGGGAAGAGCAAGATGGGTGTTTTTCGAAAAACCCTAACTGTATTGACCGTATTAACTCGGAAAAAAACTAGCTCATGCAGACCTAGACAAGACGAGTGTTTGAAGTTAAAATGTATATAAATTGTCAATTTGTTATAAAAATGACACATCGTTTTGCTACAAAAGACCTTTCTTCCTTGGCTGGGATCATTTAGAGCCATTTGAAGCTGCATTTTGGAAGTTCAAACTTGGGGGCACCATTGAACTCCACTATATAGAGATAAGTCCTGAATTTTTTTCTTCAATAAAATTTCTTATCGACTTAAGAAAGAAAGACACTAACATCTTATATGACAAGGGGGTGAGTAAATTATCCGTAAATTTTTGTTCTGGAAGCAAACTTCTCTTTTTAAAATACAACACGTTAAGAAAATATGACATACGGATTATAAATGTCTTTTGAGGCATTACATTCCTATTCAGTGTCTTTGAAAATAGATTTCAGAGAAAGTGTTCAGTTCTACAGTATTGTCACCAGACCTGTTCAAACCAGCCAATGGACTGTTTGATCAATGAGCGTGTCCTTATGTCTGTCATTGCTGTCTATGCTCCATCAATGATCATAATTCATGCAAAAATATTTTCTCAGAACATGAGTTTTGCTATTTAGAACACAATTTAAAGCAGAACTGTCATGTATCAAGCAATCCTCACTGTGGTTAAAACATTAAAACACAACATACCACAGGTTCGAAATTGTTTGAAAGTTGCACATCCACAACAAGTATTTGTTTAAATTTATATAAAAAAATGTAATTTCTAGATAATGATTTCATGAAATTTCACATTTTGCACATCTTGCATGTCTCCCTTATTTAACACACCTGAATGAGATCATCAGTTAGTTCAGTTCATGGATATCTCTCCAAATCACTGAGAGCGAGGGTCCTCCAGGACTTCAATTGAGAACCGTTGATCTAGAGCAGTGGTTCTCAGTCCTAGTCCTGGGGCCCCCCTGCTCTGTCTCCCTTATTTAACACACCTGATTGAGATAAGGGAGACATGCAAAATGTGCAGAGCAGGCGGCCCTCAAGACCAAGATTGAGAACCACAGAGAGTCCATACAGTGCACACACATTTACAACTTCATTATTAATACACCTATTAATAAATCCCGATATGTGCCTGAAAAATTGTGCACACACATTTCTATGACCATTTTGTGCATATGCAACATTTATACATCAGGCCCAAGACCATATAATGCATATGAATACTAACACTAAAGTTGCTGTTTCTAAACACACATGCTCACAAACACAAAGAAACTAGAAAGGCTATTCTATACATAATAATAATACACAATAATACAAATACAACATATAATACAAAAATAAAAGCTGAATTCAGGCTGAAATAAATGGCTATCATTATTTATTCTCATGAATGTTGCACAAAATATTTTTCTTTTATAGGCTGCTTATTATTTTTCATAATTTAATGCATGACACATTGTAAAAAATTGTAAAAACAAAGGCACAAATTAGAAGTAGGAGCTTCCTAGCTGCACTTGAATGTAGCATTACTATCTGGTTGGTTATGTGATCTCAACATGTCCACACAAATGAGGCAACCCATGTCAAACAACTCAAATATTGATTAAAAATAGAATTTATTTCTGAAAAGTGGAACATTTCAATAAGGAACAAATGAAAGATTTACTTTTAAGAAAGGAAACCAACCTGTTTGATCCTCAGCATCTTCTTGTTTTACTCTGAAGTCCTCTTCAATTCTCATGTCGTCACTCTCCTCTTTAATAAACGCCATCTTTATAATAGCATGTCACATGGATGCCAGTTGCTTCACCGGTTTTTCTGCATGTCTGGAAACTGTCATGTTTAAGATGACATTGCTTAACAGAAAAAAAAAAATAGACCCGAACTATATCTTTGGATGCCTCTCAATCAGCTCCCTAGTTCAGCAGCCAACGCACTGGTCAGAGGGTCAGTCAGAGTGATAGTTAATAGTCTTAAATGGTCTGATTAGCCAAGCCCTTCTAAAAAACTAGCACATCAAATTATTTAAAGAAGACAAATTATACAGACACTTCATATTTAGTTCATTGAGTTGTATTTAATGGGTTGTAGATAAACTCATAAGATTACACTTACATTAAAACATTTGCAAATTGGTATACACATTGTACAAGTTGAATTTACACAATTATGAGCAGCAGTTGGTGTCAGTATGCAATGTTTTGCGAATCGCTTTGAGAAATTGAATCACTGAATTTCAGAAAGTTCTGATGTTACAGTTTAACTGGTGTCCATGTTTAGTCTTACTTTTACTTTAAATGAGAACAACTGGTCATATATTCATAAATTTAGAAAAACTGGCACAATGTCCACTGCAATTAAACTTTCTCACTAGATGATTTTGGTATCATTTTCCTCTGCATATTATTTTTTAACAGCATCAGTTTTCCAATACTTTTTGAATGCAGACAATCAAGTTAAAACAAATGGATGAAAAGGGGAAAATGTACTTATTTTATCTTCTTGGAAACGTATTAGCTTCTACAGGGCAGTACTAAATGAGGGAGAAAAAGTTTACACTCCCTGGTCTTAATGCATTGTTTTTCCTTCTTGAACATCAGTGAGTGTTTTCATCTTTTGTAATGGTTGTGTTTGAGTCCCTCAGTTGTCCTTTGTGTGAAAAGATGCATCTCAAAATTGTACAGTCATTGTTGGAAAGGTGCCAAATATGCATTAGACGCTGAGAATTTAAAAACCTAGAATGTGCAAGACAGAGGATTTTTCTGAAGAACAGCGAACAGAAAAACAAGGGACTCCTGAACAACTATCACAAAACATGAATACAGCCATGGCTCCAGGTAAGGACAGACAGGTAAAATTCAAGGCTATGTGCATTTTTGAATAGGGTATTTAAAAAAAAAATCAGTTACTTTGATGTATGTGTAAACCTCTGTTATGTGAAATAGCTTATTCAGGACAGTTCTAAATCAGTTTTTATGATCCCTCCAATTTTGGTAAAATATTTTTGCATGTTCTGCAAGGGGTATGAAAATTATGAGCAAAACTGTAGCAGAATCACTATTCAGAATTACTGCTATTTACATCAATGTTTAAATGAAGTAAATGACATTAAAATTCAAAGTAATCATTATGGTAAATATGTAACTGTAATTGTATTACCATCTTGTTATAATGAAATACAATTATTCATACAGATACTCATTTGTATTTTAAATACATAACTGTTACATGAATTTGGTTACTTCCCAATCCTGATTATGAATTCTGCTTTGTTTCATTATGTTAGTGGACTTTATTAACTTGAGACAATCTGCTTGTGAGCAGATTGATTACATTTTATGACACTTACATTATATTTTTTTAATTAAAAAAAATCGTCTCAGTTATTTCATAAATGATGGCTGTGGTTTGCTACAATAAAGCACATGAAAAAACACTTTGCTATTGTTAGTAATTTTTTTAAAAAATGGGAACAATATCGTGTGACACGTTTTCTTGCTGTTATACAGCCAATAATAACATAAACAATGAAATGACATGAATCTGTGTGCAGCTTCCTATGTTGTCAAAATATAAAAAAATGCGGCCGATCTTTACATCTGCAGAATAATTACAGCTGAACACGGACATTAGTTAAACTGTAACAACGGTTCTCCCATTCCTACATGCCAGTGCCTGAATTTGTTTGAACACAAACTGATTCATGATACACGGAGCCAAGTAGGGAGCAAAATGAGACGCATCTTTTGTGTTACTCGTGTGAGGATGCTCTTTACTCAGAAACAATACCGTTCATAAAGGATAAGTAAAATAATGTTACATTCAATAATGACAAATAATTTTACACCGCATGTAAAACCAATACGACTGACTTCATGGTTTGCATTATTTTAAACACCTTGCATGCGTTAAAACAAACCTTTTTTCAGCCGAATGAAAACTGACGCGAGATAGCGGTGCAGCCTTATGACATCATGTCGTTGACCAAAATAAAAGTTCTGTCAAAAAAGTGAATACAAATGTGCATACAAAAATATAATAAGTAAAACAGATGTCAGAGGAATTCAAAGATTATTTATTGGTGACATGCATATTTAAACATGTTGTCCAGTGATGTTCTGAAAATGTAAAACTAGTGGAAGAGTGTGACATTCTGCCCTTTTTTAAAGATAAAGCTGTAATGTTTTGATGCAGAAATCATTTATACCAGCAGTCAGGAACCTTTTCTCAAAGCTTTTTTATTCAATGTAGTTTGATGCATTTTCACAAGATCCTGTGGAGCTACTACTGTACAAAAATTACATGATTAATGATCAACAGCCAGATTTACTAACAGCTTGCAGCAGTGAAAACCCTCTTTTGGTGTTTAAGAAATTCTGTCAGGATTTACTAAAATCACGTGGACAGTCATTTTTGCAGCTGACTTTATTTCAGGATGCAAAATTTATGGGAGGTGAATACCCTGATAGCACACATATGTCACAGAGACGTCTATTTAACAACTGCATTTACATCTGGAAGACGTATTTTTTTAGTGTTTGCTCATCTGCAATACATCTATAGGATGTTTCCTATCAGATGTCAAACAGACATGTCTTAAGATGTCTTTAAGATGTTTATGATTTAGAATGTATGTAAAACTGACATCAAAAAGACGTCTGTCAGATGTTTGTGATTTACTAAGGTGAATATGATTTACTAAGGTTTGTGGTAATCAATTTACTGGTATTTGTGAAATCATTTGCTGCTCCCAAAAAAGCATGTCTTAGCCCATTTTGCACTTGATACAGCTGCTATTGTTGCTGCCAGGAAGAGGTACTGCAGAGAACAGAGAATGCATGGTAGAAGGGATAGAATTTTTTTCACTCATATTAATTTCTTTGGAATACCAGAGTAAGACCTGTCCGAACATATCCTTGCGCTAATTTTGCGCTGCTTTGGTAGATTTTTGTTGGTCATTATATGAATGAGATGTTGTGTCTGTGTTCTTTAATTTGTGTATTATTAGTAAATCCTCTGCAGAACTTACTACTCCCATCACTTTTTTTTGGAATTTGCCTTGTTTATTAATACATACTTTGTTTTCTTAGCTGTGTTTAGTTACCTCAGTTGCTAATTTGTTAACTGATTGCTTGTTTTATCCCTCATTTATTAAAAAAACATCTAAAGAAAACCCAAAGGGTTAACAACTTTCTTTGTAATAATTTGAAAAACAACATAAAATATTAAATAAACAGTGCAGTCATGTCATTCTAAACCCATAAGATTTTCGTTCATATTTAACCCAAGCTTTTCTCAAAAAGATATTAGGATCTACAACTGTAACTGATTACTCCTCCACCTGCTCTTTATTATCAAGTGTATTTAAGTTCCTGTTTTCTATGCTTTCATTGTCCTGTCTTCTTTGTTACTCAGTTGTTCTTGTGTTTGCTTGCTCCTTAGTTTGTTTCCCACTATCGTTTATTTTATTAAAGTCTGTTAATGTTTATTTTCATTTGTCTCCCACATCCTCCCTACAACACAACTTGACAGACTTATTGTAACATAGGAGTTTGACGCAAGATTTGAGAATTCATCTGCAGCTTTTATTTAGAATCATAGTCAAACAAGCAGTGGTCAAATCACCAGGAAACAGTGTCAAATAGAGTGAGACAGTAGAATATTCTGTAGCAATAGGCAAATGGTCGGGACAGACAGCAATAAATCATCAAACTGAGAGCAGGCCAAACACAGGAACTAGGCTCGGAAACCAGGAAGACGCTTTGTATGTAGCAGAGCTAACAATACTTCCCCACTAACTATGGGTGAATGCAAACTTTATAAGAGGCCAAACAGGGAACACGTTTAGGTGTAATGAATGCCGTGTGGTGGATTATGGGATTTGTAGTCCAAAGTGAACAGAGACAGGGACCAGCTCATAACATAGCCCCTGCTAAGGAATGGTTTCCAGATGCTCCACAAATATAATAGCAGACCACGATGGAGTCTACAGAGGGAAGAACCATGATAGGGATGAAACTGTAGGTGCCAAGGGTGCCACTGACAGAGATGGAGCCGAGGAAAGGGGAGCCTAGGGCAGAGACGGACAGCCGAAGAGGCGGGGTGACACTGAGGGAGATGTATCAACTCTGATAATGAACTTGATATTGCATAGCTTGTCAGTGAACTATGGCTCTGTGTAGTAAATGGCGGTCCATCTGACAGCACGTGACGGAGATTTACGACCATCACAGAACCTCCATTACTGACGAGACGTGCATTATAATTGCATCCGATTATTTGCACAGCCCTAGGGGATTCTGCGCTTGAAAGCGAAGATCCTGCACTGACAGCTGCCAGTGGAGGATCCTTCACACTGTAAACAAATCTCTGGTGCCTTGTGGAAGATTACTGATTCTGGACATGGTTGACAGGCATGTGGAGGGATCAGGTAGAGACACGACGACAGGAAGTGGTTCTAGAATGGCAGCCGTGATGCGACGAGGCTCCAGTGTGGCCACCATTACAGGAATGGGCTCTGTAAAGGTACACTGTTCCTCTTCCTTGACACCCACAGTGAATGACGATCCACTCAGTTGTAACGCAAGATTGATATAAAATTCCAAAATCCAGCTAAGATCCAATAAAGGCATGACTGAACTAAGTAGCTCAGATAACTCCCCAAAAGAATATCATGAGGCTTAGTGTGTCCATCTTGGTTAGGTGGGCCAGACTAATAAAGTCCGTGACATAATCCTCAATGGAGCGATCACCCTGATGAAGAGAGATGATTCTGGCTGCTAGATTCATGCTTGGCGAAGTGTTCTGTAAAGTAAACGCTTGACACTGGAGTTAAAAATCCATCTGCAGCTTTTGTTTAATCTGCAAATTACATTTTTATAAATCCTTTCTTTAGGAGGATACTTTACAAAACAGTGCAAGAAGAGCTGGCTGATTGACATTGCATCGCTCATTACCACAATGGCAATAAACCCAGACGTCCCACTGGTTGATTCTGATTTTGGAAAAGTCAAAGAAGGCAGTCCCATCTCCTTCTAACATCCAGTGCCAGTGAGTTGGACAGTATTTTTTCATGCAGATGTCCCTTCTCCATCACTTGTTCCTTTAAATGGCTACAGGCTTGATCTATAGCCAGTGGCCAGTTTGTATACAGTCACTAGAGACTATGTTGGACATGGCTAGGAAAACAGAGGATGCCAGGGAAAAGAGTGACTTATCATGAAACCAGTTTTGGACCAGAGCAGATTGGTGGAAAGATACATTGTCCCAGATGACAGTGTATGAATGTGGGCCGTGTTGTAAGGACCTAACTTGGACCCGACTCTGCGAGATTGCAGCACACATTGTGATGTTGCCTCCATGTTGGCCTGGGACATTCAAAATAGCTCTGTGGCCAATGATGTTTCTCCCTTTTCTTTTTACTTTAGTCAGGTTAAACCCAGCCTCATCTATGAAGATAAATTGTTAATTAAAAATTAAAATGTGGGACTAGATCAGCATCAATTAGCAAAACAACATGTAAGAAGGTCCCATGTGCAGTGCACAGAACTGAAGTGTACATTACTTACCTCCACATATTCATGTCGTAGGTCTTTTACTCTTTCGGAATTTCTTTCAAATGGCACTGGGTAGAATTGTTTCATCTGTATGTGATGCTTTTTAAGGATTCATCCCAGTGTTGAAGGAGAGACCTGATGGAGATTACTGAAAACTGTGTGGTCATTCAAAATGTTTGTCTGAATTTCTCTGAGACGTATCACATTACTGGCCAAAACCATGTCTATGATAACTCTCTCTTGTTCCTCTTTGAATATGGACAGGATAGCACACAAGACATTGTTTCAAACACAAAACACAATGAATGGTACCAAATGGAGGTCATATAGTACGCTGTATTGTACTGTAAACAGTAGAGAAAAGTTGTTTTTACCTGTGCTCTTAATCAAGATGTCCATGGTTGCCTGAATTGCATCTGATAAATTTGGTCCCCATCTTCTTTGACCACAACCTCCTCCAGGTCTACCTATTTCTTTCCCTCTCGCTCTTCCTCTTCCTCCCCTCCTTCCTCTCTCTACCTGTCTTCCTCCACAGGCTCCCCCTCTCGTCCTCACACTTTCTCTTACTGCAACGTTGCCTTTAATTTTTGTTGAAGACAGGTAAACTCACCTGTTGCCTTTTATAGTGCTTACACCTGATTGCTGTGTTTACAATAAGCACCTAAATGTCTGGACATGTGATGGCCGTGTTTGATCAATTGGTTAACAGGAGTGGTAGTTTGCAAAGTAGTACCTCAACGTGTCAAAGCAGTGGTATTTTGTTAGATTTCTGTGTCTGATGTATGAAGTGTGGTTAGTGTTTTGCAAAACTTTAGCTGTGTTCCAAGTAAAGTGCACGCATTTAGAAGGGCAAGGACTTTGAAGGCCATGCCTCCGAAGTGCACAAAGGCCCTTTATAAGTGCACGAAGGAGCCCCATAGCCCCAAAGAAGCTTACCCCACGGACTGTTGCATGCCCGGAGTGAAGCATGGGGGTGGATCAGTAATGGTTTGGTCTGCAATATCATGGCATTACCTAGGCCCAATACTTGTGCTATATGGGCACGTCACTGCTAAGGACTACCAAACTATTCTGAAGGACCATGTGCACCCAGTGGTTCAAACATTGTACCATGAAGGTGGTGATCTAAGATCAAAGATCTAAGATTTTTTCTATGTACACAAAGGCCTGTTTCTCTCAAATATTGTTGTGGTTATTGATGTGGTTACACGTGGTCTGCGGTTGTGAGGCCGGTTGGATGTACTGCCAAATTCTCTGAAATGGCTTTGGAGACGGCTTATGGTAGAGAAATGACCATTCAATTCACGGGCAACAGCTCTGATGGACATTCCTGCAGTCAGCATGCCAATTGCATGCTCCCTCAAAACTTGCAATATCTGTGGCATTGTGTTGTGTGATAAAACTGCACGTTTTGGAGTGGCCTTTTATTGTGGCCAGCCTAAGGCACACCTGTGCAATAATCATGCTGTCTAATCAGCATCTTGATATGCCACACCTGTGAGGTGCATGGATTATTTCGGCAAAGGAGAAGTGCTCACTAACACAGATTTAGACAGATTTGTGAACAACATTGGAGAGAAATAGGCCTTTTGTGTACGTAGAAAAAAGTCTTAGATCTTCAGCTCATGAAAAATGAGGGAAAAACAAAAGTGTTGCGTTTATAGAGGAAGTCAGGAAACGTTTTCCTCCACCAGCATCAAGTAATGACCTGGCCAATGTTCTGCAAGAGGAATGACTCAAAATGCCTTTGACCATTATGCAGGACTTGTATCTGTCATTCCCAAGATGATGCCGTATTGGCTGCAAAACTAATAAATTATTGTGGCCTAAACCCGGTGTTTCAGTTTCATTGTCCAACCCCTGTATATATATATATATATATATATATATATATATATATATATATTTATATACACAGTTGCATCCCAAAAAGTTCATTTTGTTATTTTAACTTTTTCTAAAAAATTAAAGTTTCATATATTCTAGATTCATTACATGTGAAGTAAAACATTTCAAAAGTTTTTTTTTGTTTGAATTTTAATGATTAGAGTGTACGGCTCATGAAAGTCAAAAATCCAGTATCTCAAAATGTTAGAATATTTACATTTGAGTTTCATTACATGACCATCCCTGTGGCAGAAATTCTGGGTATCTCTTGTTCTTTGAAACCACAATAATGGGGAAGACTGCTGACTTAGCAATGGTCCAAAAGACAATCACTGACACCCTCCACAAAAAGGGTAAGTCACAGAAGGTCATTGAAAGAGGTGGCTGTACACAGAGTGGTGTATCAAAGCATATTAAATGCAAAGTTGACTGGAAGGAAGAAATTGGGTAGGAAAAGGTGCACAAGCAACAGGGATGACCGCAATCTTGAGAAAACTGTCAAGCAAAGCTGACACTTGGGAGAGCTTCACAAGGAGCAGAATGAAGCCGGAGTTAGTGTATCAAAATTCCTCTTTTCAGATAATAGTACATTTAGCATTTCATGTTGAAATCATGGTCCCAGAGTCTGGAGGAAGACTGGAGAGGCACAGAATCCAAGCTGCTTGAAGTTCAGTGTGAAATTTCTGAGGTCAGTAATGATTTGGGGTGCTGTGACGTCTGCTGGTGTTGGTCCATTGTGTTTTATTAAGTCCAATGTCAATGCAGCAGTCTACCAGGAGAGTTTAGAGCATTTTATGCTTCCATCTGCTGACAAGCTTTATGGAGATGCTGATTTCCTTTTCAGCAGGACTTTAGCTCCTTCCCACAGTGCCAAAACCACTTCCAAGTGGTTTGATGACCATGATATTACTGTGCTTGATTGGCCATGTTCAGCCAACATGCCTGACCTGAACCCCATATGGAACCTATGGGAGATTTTCAAGAGAAAGATGAGAAATAGTCAATCCAACAATATACAGACGATCTGAAGGTTCAGTAGTGCCTCGGTAGTGCCACAGGCTGATCACTTCCATGTCACACTTCACTGATGCTGTAATTTGTGTGTGTTTATATTTCACTGTTTGGACAGTGAAACTGAAATACCTGGTATATGTATTTATTATATGATCATATCTTTTCTATTCTAATGCAGGAGTCTACATGAATACACAGCAGACCAAGGTGCTGCTGACAAATGGACTCTTTCCAACCAAGAGTCCTATAGAGGAGTGGCAGACAGATTTAACTTAACCAAATCCACAGTTTCAAAACATATGCATGAGTTCTGTTCTCTTGTAAGAATAGGACAAGCCCTGCACATATCCACATACACAGTTAGGATTCGAAACAGCTGGGTTTCCTAACACTGTCTGTGTGGTTGATGGATCCCATATTCCAACTGTATAACCACACTGTGAGAATCCTGTGGCCTACATCAATGGAAACCAGTTCTGTTCTGTTATTCTTACAGGATTCTGTGACAGTCAGTTGCGTTTCTGTCATGTCAGTGTGGGTCACCGTGGTAGCTGGCATGATTCAAGGACGTTTCGTTTGTCAGAGGTGGGCCGCCTTCTTGAGGAAGATCCACAGTTCCTGGTTCCACAGGGCATGCATATTTTTTGTGACACTGCATACCCTCCTTTGCTTCAGTTAATGAAGCCATAAAGGGACAATGGCCACTTGACTGTCAGACAGAGATGGTTTAATAAGACACTGAAGTCTGCTCGTGTAGTAACTGAGCACACATTTGGTATATTAAAAATCAAATTCAGGAGACTCAAATGTCTGCACATGAAATCTTTTCTTCCACAGTCACAGCCTGTTGCATTCTTTATACCATGTGCCTAACATTTGTTTTTATTATTATGATTGTTGTTATTTTGGAAAATAACTTAAGAACCCACTATAACGATGAGCTGTTCAATTATTTCTCCAAGGCAGGTTAGAATTTTTTTTTTTTCAAACACCCTTCTACGTTTTTCTTTAAGCCTTATTCAGTGCTCCAAGTTGGGCCGCACTAATGATTCTAATGCAGCTGTTCTCCTTTCTGAATGTGCTTCAAAAACTTCATAGAATGTTGATCTTACTCTCCTTCAGTGTGTTTCTGTGTAGGGGAGAGCAGTGGAGGGACCTGGTTGCTCTTCCTGGTGAAGGCTGTTCTTGGTAGCATGATGCCTGTGCTGTTGAGGGCTGCGGAGCTATAATCTGGGATAAGGTTTTGTTGAACAGTGATTCTGCAGTAATTGCAATACATAAAGCATGCCAAACTTGTAATACTCCCAAGTTACTTTTCTCTCTCATGTTGCTTGACGCCGCTCTTTAGCCCTTTTGTAGGTAGTTATCATGTTGCCAATTTTTTTTCTCAATGTTTCATTACTGATGCTGTAACCTTTTTCTTTAAAGGCTTAATCAAGCATTTTGTAGAATGCAATTTTATTTTTGTAATACAGATGCAGGTACTTTTGTGTAAGGTCAAGCAACAGCAGTGTGGTCCTGTGTGTGAATTCTACGAAAACAAGAGTTAATAATTGTGAGAGATAAACTTTGTATAGATATTGGATAGTGCACTTTGAAATGGTACATACCTTGTTGTGTTTTTTTGACATTCTAACTGTTTGGATGGGGATTGAGGATTGTGTGTTTGTGGGGCTTTGAGAGATTTATTTTCCTTGTTTCAACAGAACGCTCGACTAGTGATGGTGGACGAGGAGTAATCACTGGAGGGAGACACTTGGATGAAGATGCTGGACAAGGAGGGACACTTGGACAAAGATGCTGGACAATGGGTTGTAACTGGAGGGGGATACTGGGTCAAAGATGCTGGACGAGGAGTAACCTGGAGGTGGACACCTGGACAAAGGGTTGTAACTAGAGGGGAACACTGTGTCGAAGATGCTGGAAGAGGAGTCATCACTGGAGGTCGACACTTAGACAAAGATGTTGGACTTAGATAAAGATTTAGATGAACAGTTAAATTTTAGATGAGAGAACCTTCATTGTTCTTCTGTGTACAATACTGTATTACATGCTGTACATCCATAAACTAATTACTGTCTAATTGATTGCTCAGTATTAGTTGTTCTTATTTGGACTGTAGTTTTGCAGTTCTCCTTTGGCTAGATAAACCAACAGTTTATCTAGTTGCAGAAAAGTCAGAATGTGCAGAGGACTCATCTGGTTCCTGTGGTCTTGTGCCGATGGCCGAGATTAGCATGTATAAATGCAAACAATCCTAAAATGCCTGCCCCTAAAAGAAAATAACGTGGTACCATCTCATTTTCACAACAACAGCCTAGGATGTTGTTTGTTTGTTTGTTTGTTTGTTTGTTTTTATTAAAAACAGTAGTGTTGTTTAAGTTATTGACACACTATTGTCTATTATTCCTATTCCGGCTTGGTCACATGGTCCTGAATTCTTAGGGAGAGATCGGCATTAATGCAATATCTAAATAAAAATGGACAAAGATAGAGATTTTGAGTATTTGTTAGTTATGCGTAGAGTTCAAAAGTCTTTCTTTATTTTTTGATTAGGAGAAGAAATTATATAAAGGATAAAGATTGCACAAGCAGTCTAATACATTAAGATAATAAGTATGAATGCACACTGAACAATAGGTGACACCTGCACTCCATTAAAAATAGGAAGAAGAAGAAGAAGAAGAAGAAGAAGAAGAAGAAGAAGAAGAAGAAGAAGAAGGACATCATGAGAGATATCACCTTATTCAGTCAATGAAGAAAGTAAACACCATGACTTTTCTTTATCAGGTCAATTAGGGAAAGCAGTTAGTATGATATATATGATGATATTATAAAAGTTTATAAAAAAAAGGCAGTTAAGTAAGACAATATAGTGCTGCTTCGTGTGTGTGTGCGTGTGTGTGTGCGTTGTTTTGTTCGGCCTATTTCCCTTCTTTCTCCTCATCCTTTGTAAATGCATATATCATGATCCACACTCCAGTCCAGTCGGTGGCGGTAATGCACTTCTAACCACCAATAAAACACCAAAGAAGAAGGACGTTGCGCAGCGTTCCTATGTTTGTTGTGATTCAGCTGAAGAAAGGTTTGTGTTTGCAAACATTTAGGAGTTTGCATCGATACAAATTGGTTAGTCAACTTTATAAATACAGAAGCCTTAAACTGATTTAATTGTTATCGAATGTAACGGTGTAATGCTTTATCTAACAATAATTAACTTTTATGGGAGTAAAGCGCATCACATAAGAAACTAAACGTGTATTTCTCATTTCGCTCCCAATATCGTAATCAGTGTATTGTAAACAAAAATTAAGAACACTGACAAATAATACGGGTGTCACACTTGCAGGAAGCTGTCTTATTTCAGAAAAGCAATAATTACATTTCAAAGTACAGTAATTACTCCTTGCAAGGACTAACGTTATCAGTTTTATACGGGTGCTTTTCCAGCAGTCAAAACAGCGTAGAGGCAAGTAAAACACAAAACATGTATAATGACCCTTTGTAAACCAACTACAAATTGTTTGTTTAATGTGTAATCTGTTAAATGTATTATAGTCTACAGTGCTGACTGAGCTGATTGAGACGCACCCAGTTTGTATTTATTTTAATTTCTGTTAATTATTTTCATCTTAAACATTACAGTGTCCAGAAAAACCTCCCATTATAAATATGGCGTTTATTAAAGAGGAGAATGAATACTTCAGGATTGAAGAAGTATTCAGTATGAAACAAGAAGAGACTGAGGAACAAACAGGTTGGTTTTCAATTAAAGGTGAACATTGTCTTTTGATCCTTATTAAAATATTGACCTTTGTAGCATTTTTTTTGCTTGTTTGTTTTTAGTTTTTTTAATGCATTGACTGCCCTGATACGGGACAACAACTCACAGTGTCATGTAGTCTATAGAATGCAGTGTATGCCCCTAAAACTAAAGAGATTTTGTGTCATATTTATGTGATCCAAGCAACATCACACAAGCAGTGAGTGTTCTTTAGTCACAAATAGCATGAGTGCAAATGTAATAATGATTTTGCACAACAGTTCTTTGCTGTCTTTACTTTATGCTGGAATTAACCAGCCATTTAAATGAATCAATGAATGAGTGACTCAGTAACTTATTCAATAATAAAGACATTCATCACCAGCTACTGGCATCTTTAGTTACTTTATTTTTAGATTTCCATTAAAAAATAGAGAAAAAAAAACAAAAATGAAAATTCTCTCATCATTTACTCACGTTCGTGTTTAAACTAAAGCTACTTTTTGTAATATCTGTTTGATGCTTTTCTTATTTAACACTAAATTTTCACAATGATAACTGTAAAAATAAGGTCCTATGTCTGGTACGTTTTGGTACAGCAATTTAATAGCCATCTTTGATATCATGAATACCCTCCAATAACAGTATGTGCATAACGTTTTTAAAATTAGGATATTTCCAAGCACTTTTTTCCAATTCCAAGCAACGTCAATCTTAACCGTTATTAATTTTGTATATAATTATTAATTTGCAGTAATGAGTGATTTATAATTGTTAACAAGGGCTGGAAGTGAAAAATGCTTTATGTTCTGTAAAAATTATTAAATGCCCTTGAGACAGATATCATAGATTAGAATAATTATACATTGAAAAATCTAATTATAATGCTCCTGAAAAGAAATATTTACAAAGACAATAGCAGAGGACCTAATACTGAGCCCTGTGCCACTCCATACTTGTGTTTGATGAGATGTCTCTTCATTTAGACCAGGGTTGTCCATTAGAGGTTGGCCAATTGTGGATTTTACTGATAGCTAGGCTAGGTTGGACCACATTTGCAGATAAACAGTTTTTAAAATGGATAATGGATAGAAAACAAAGATAACACTCTAAGTACTGAATTATAAATGTTCTCAAATAAAGAAAAAGACACTTCAAATGACAATAAAATTTGAACTTAAAGTTAAGAACCCTCAAATTATAATGGAGACAGCAGAGCTGGTGGGCATGGTGTCCATGACTTGTGGCATCATTAAGCATGCCCACTTTACTGAACACCTTTTCACTAGGCACAGTAAATGGTGGGGGCACAGGAATTTCTTTGCCAGATGTGCAAGCGTTTTAAATCTTGTTTCAATTTTCTGCCACCACTGCAGAGGCATGTCACTTCTTTCAATCACAAGCTCTGACAAATAGCACTCAAGTCTCAAAGCTTTACGTCCCCCGAGACACAGCTGTGGCACCAAGGACCCTGGTATACAGTGTCCAATAAAGTGGGCTGATGGATTTTCTGTGCCTCTGGACCTATACCCATCCTGCTCAGGTCCTTTTAGCAGAGGGCATGGCTCTTCTTTGAGCATGCCAACCTCCTCAGCTTACTCAGCCATTTTCCCCCTTTTTACAATGTGTCTTCAGATGCAAAGGCACAGGCCTTGTATCTGGGATCAAGAAGTGCTATGACAAGAATTTTTGTCTCCTTTGTCTTGGATAACCGCTTTGTCAGACTGTCAAACTTGGTCTTGCATATGGCCATGTTGACGATTGTACACATTCAGTGCCCGTTTCTGCTCATACTTTCTTTAACCTCCTAGGGTTTAGTGGCCACATACGTGGACAGCACATTTTAGCTCTTATGTCCACAATTCTATTCACTGCTGAATTGGTGGTGTTATGGACACGTATGGGGGTACTTACACTGCCATCTGGTGGTGTCAGAAGTTTATAACACACTACGGTCAAAATTAAAAATGACGGCGAACACAAGGGAAGATTCAAGCGGTAGCGCCATACACAAACGTCAACCAGGTAAGAAGTTCTGTCATATTTCATGGTTTATTCTGATTTAGATATTTATAAAAGCCTTGTATATTTGTCATGACATGCAAATTTGAAAAAAAAAGTGTAAAACTAGCATCTTTGTAGGTCTCTAA
>JAHKKF010486644.1:0-11496 GCA_019740295.1 Labeo calbasu | reverse complement strand
GAGTTAAACTTCACCGGACAACGGTCCTCCAGGGGCAGGACTAGACACTCCTGTGCTGGACGGATCCGTTTCACCTTTGAGCTCAGCGTATTCTGTAGTATTAAAGGGACCGTTCACACATAAGAAAGCCTCTCAGCGTCTCGCATATGACATGGGGTTGTGAAAACGCACCGCTAAAGCTGTTCAGCTTTTATTTATTCTTTTTCATTCCATTACCCTGTATCTCGCGTTTTTAAACGCAAAAATGCGTTCTGTGTGAATGTGTTTTTGCGTTCAACTGTGCTGTTTTTATGTAGCAATGCACGTTGCGCCCGCGCCATTTGCAGCGTTTTGAACATGGACACAGCGTTCTAAAGTAAAAAACTATTATATAAAAATAATAATAATAAAAAACATCTAGACTTAGAGTAGTAGTAGTAGTAGTAGTAGTATTACACTGCACTCTGCGTTTTAAACGCAAAAAACCCGTTCTGTCTTAAAGTGCTCAATGGGATGCAAAACTCACTTTTACATGTTGTTTGAACATAAATGTGTGTTTGCAGTGTGTGTACACAATCATCCTATAATGATTAAAATCCACTCAGTGGTATTTTTTAACCTTTATAAGTGATATCCCCTTTTTCAAATCAGGCCATTCTCAGCATCTTGTCTGTGTGACATCAGACCAACCAAGGCCACTTCCATGATAGTTGATTGACATGGCTGTCTAACCTTAGACCCGCGCTGAGTGAGCTGTAAATAGTCCAACCGCCATTGTTTCGGCGCCAGTGCAAGGGGAAGATGAGAATGGCTCCTAAGCAATTGAGGTGTTCTGTTGTTGGATGTAATAATGGACAGAGCAGTCGTCATTTATTTCTGACATCTGAGCTGCTGAAGACACAGAGGATTAACGTTACTTTCGTTTTTGAAGGACATGCGTTATATAAATGTATCTATGTTCACGCGAATCATTCGTGATCCAGCTACACCTACAGCAAAAGTGAGTATATGGGTTTTTTATGCATCTTTGCAAATCACTTTTCTTAATAATGTGCTAGTTAGCAAGTTTTGTGGCTAAATGTGGCTACAGTAAACAGTATTGCACATCACCCCACAGAAGAGAGGGGTGGGGCGAGCAGAGCTCATTAGCATTTAAAGGCAAATGCAAAAAACAGCTTGTTCTGAAAAGGGCTGATTTTGACAAGGTAAAAAGGGTGTTTTTTTACACTACCACTGAGAAATTTTAACCAAAGTATGTTATAGACTTCTCATTAAGACCCTAACGAATCATATCAACTTGTGAAAATGGGCATACGATGACCCCTTTAATTGCACCTTTGGGTTTTCTAGTCTGTTTTTATTATGCAGAATTAGCCTATTAGATTAGCAGCGAATATCTGATTTCCACTAGAGTAACATAATGTCCTTTTATCTTATTGTCAGTGACATTTATGTCAATAATTGTCATAGTAGATTAGCGTTAACGTCATTTATAGTATAACAATAACATTGGCTCTGTGTCACAGCCTTGTGCCTCTGTGTGAGACCAACAACCTTGACAACTGGCGTTCAGGTCTGGCCAGAGGTCTCACATTTCACTCAATCATCCAGAAATAACCCAAAGGAGCAGAACAGAATATAAAAAGGAAGCTTTCTCAGTTTGACTTCTGTTGAATACCAAGAATAAAGCATACAGTCATGCAATGATGCAGCAAATTTGCAGAACGGCAAGAGGCACAGGAAGTACATCTGTCACATCAAGCTGTCCAGCCACTTAGAAAATCTGGCATTAAAAGAAAGTGAGGACAAGAGCATTGTTGAGAGAGTCTGCAATTGTAAAACAGTTAAATACAGTAAAAGTTAATAGAGAAAGGACTATGACACACAAGTATGACACCATCCACGTAAGCAGTCTGATGATCTCAGATGTAACCACGGCATGCTATTGTGCATCAGCAGCTTGTGCTATAAAATGTGCACAGACCTGTTTATTAAGATAGTCATCTCCTGCTGTGTAATGCCTGTGTGCAGGGTGGAGTGATGCTTTTAAAATGAAGGAACTGTCAAAATGCAAACAACGTGATGAGTTAAAGAGTTCACTAAAAATGGAAAGTCTTTCATTATGTTGTTCCAAACTTATATAGCTTAATTCCACTGTGGAACACGCAAGGAGAATGCAAGGAAAATTTTGATGTGAAGTGAATAAGGACAGGGCTGTCAAGCTCCAACATGACAAAAAAGCATCATATTGTTGTAACTTATTTGCTAAAGCTTTTGATAGGAAATAACTAAATTACATCATTATTCTTTGAAAATCTCCACTTGCATCGTAGCTCTTTTCACGACTCGAGAACAAGATCGGTTTGATTGACAACTGAATTTTTCAGACTGGCAATGAATATGTCTGACTCCAGAAAATAATTCAGTCACTTAACATGAACTGAAATGTTTCGTGACTGATTTGTTATCTTGAGTAAAATATTTTTAATGAGTCATTTGAATTACAAAACCGGTCTAAATGATTCATTTGTGAATCGAACTGATCTTGTTCTTGACTTAGTAGAAGATTGTATAATGACTTTACATTTTGTTTGTCACACAGTGGCTTCAAGACATTTGAAATGCAGTTGTATGGACCACTTTCATGATACTTTCATATGGTGCTTTTGTCCTCACTTACAATTATTGCTCAGATGACAGACTGAAACAAGTCAGTGAACTCTAAAATGCAGACAGACTGCTTCACAACCGCCCTCTTCGCAGAAAACAGACAAGAGTTTTGGCTATACATAAAAGCTTTTTGATACACATGAGGAAGCATGGAAAGCTCCAACAATACTTTTGTTTGGGGTCACTCTTCTAATCTTTTGTCATTCCATAAGACCATCCAATGACCACCTGGTCAAACCTGTTTTACCAGGTAACTGAATATTTATGTCTTTGAAGCAGTTGCCGACCCTAATGGGGCTTTCATTTAGAGTATCTTTTTCAAAACAGCTGCTTAACTTTACCTGTCTTCTAAACGGAAATTTCTTAGGTTTACCTTACTGGGCGCGCCCAGCTGTGATAAATGTAATGAATAGAGCTGACCTGCGTAAGGTAAGGCGTGGAAGAAAGAGACGTCATGAGCCTGACGCAAAAATATGAATCCTACTACGGCAAAGGCTATCTCATATATATTAATTAGGGATCGCTGACGTCCGTTGTAACTATCCAATGGAGACGGCTTGTACTGTAAATATTAATTAGGTAGTGCTGACGTTGCATTGCCACCTTCTACAGGCGAATGGTGGATTTATGAATATTAATAAAACCCTTCGCCATAGTACGATTAGTAAACGCGGCTCCTGATCATCCGTCAAATCAGCTCCGCAATACCGGCAGGGGACGAACAGGAAATTATAACTTAAAGACAGCTGTACGAGTGTTCGCTCTCTTTTATTTGTAAGGACCAAGTTTATTCCTGTAATCCAACTAACTATTATTTCTCACACCTATTTTGCCGCGGAGACAATGCTTCAGTGTCTGTCTGGAAGTTCGTGTGTGCGTGTCATAGAATGTTACAGGTCTACGTGGTATTTCTTGGTCTTGGTACTGGCGTATGTGTTTTATCTGATATTCGGGGCTTTAGTGTTTTCCGCCGTAGAACTGCCGTATGAAGAGCAGCTTCGGCAGGAGCTTCGGAACGTGAAGCAGCGGTTTCTAGAGGATAATGAATGTCTGTCCGAAGAAAGACTGGAGGAGTTTCTCACCAGAGCTTTAGAGGCGAGTAATTACGGAGTGTCGGTTCTCAATAATGCTTCTACTAACTGGAACTGGGATTTCACATCAGCGCTCTTCTTCGCCAGCACTGTGCTTTCCACGACAGGTAAGAACAGACTTTCTCTTGACAATATTAATGATAAGATTGTTTTTGTATACTAACCCAGTTGTTGATTTACATGATATTATTTACTGTCTGTAGTCCGATAAGTCCTTCTTTACAATCATTTACCAAAGTGCCGCAATGACAGGAGACACCAAATAGCGAGGCCGGTGTGATGTCATTCGTAAGGTCGACCTGTCCTCTCTGAGATCTCTGATAAAAGCATTAGCTGACGCCTGTGAAGACTGTAAAGTCAAATGGCCTGTTTACAGTAATATTTGAAATATACTAAATATGCTAGGTTGTAACTCTAGAAAAGAGACCTGCCTACTGTGTTTAATGGGCTAGAGCAGTCCCTTTTCATAATGGGTCAAAAGTCAACAAAGCTTTGTGAGCTTGATTGTTAACACTTGCAATATATCAAGAGCTTGTACAAACATATAATACAGACTGTAAATAAAGGCAAATAGTACTTTTCCTAACATGCTACAAAAGGAAAAAATAATAACAATTCAATAAAATAATATACAGTGGGAATTTTTTGATTAATTTTATATATTTTAATTTATTTTTTAAATAATTAAAAAAATGTTTATTATATATTTAAAATGTATTTATTTATTTATTTAAAATTAATTAACTAATTAATTACTTAATTAAATAAGTTACAATAAAGAAATGAACAGCAATGGGCTAAATATGGAAACACCCAGCAACGTTTTTTTTACGCTTAAGTGCAATTTTAAAAACGTTCATTATTTAATTATAATTTATTCAACTTATTAATAAATGTTCATTTGTTGAACATATTATTACATGTTCATTTCCAACCTATTTTGGGTTCATTTTAATCCTTTACCTTTAAAGTTTACTTCACCAATTTTTCACATAAATCCTAATCTAATCACGACAAACTATCCACCTTATTTTTCAATGCGGAAGTAAGCTGTTTTCTGGTCGTGTGTTAGATGTCCGGTTCATAATCCGCCATAGGGAAATAACGAGAAGAATATCAAAAAATAATTATGGGAAAAATAAGTTGGATACATCGTTGGAAAGGTCTAAAATTTTACCATATTTTTGTGTTAGAAATTGTGTAGGAAAAGTAATAGATTGATATAGTAATAAGAGTGCAACTTAAAAAATCTACATTATAACATGAGTTCTGACCTTTGTCACAAAAGACTTTCTTCATTGTCTTTTCCCTATCACACTTTAGATATCATAAGAAATTATATATCGGTTCAAAATTTAAAATCTCAAAATTCCTTTAAAATTCCTTTGAAAAGCATTTTAAAATAAGATGTTGCATTACCACGGAAAATATTTATCAAAATAATATTACAAAATGTTTTCATTCATGAGTTATAAAAATTTAAGTCTGGATAGTGCATTTTTATGACAATGGGAGTGACAGTTAAAGGGTTAAGCAAGAAATATAGTAATTTTTAAGCAATAGTTGAGTTAAATAAAACTACCCAGAAAGTTGGGTTAAACATTTGACCCGCTGGGTCAAAACAACCCAGTCGCTGAGTTTGTCCATATTTCACCCAGAACTAGTTTGTTTTTTACCCAGCATTTTTTAGAGTATATATGCAATCACATGAGTCAAAAAAGAGTCTTCTCAAGTCAAAAAAAAAAAAAAATATATATATATACACACACACACACACACACTATTAATAACAACAGCATCAAAATTTCAGTATTAAGCAAAACACTCAAAATGTATTAAGCAAAAAAACAAACAAACCATGTAGTACCAAATGCACTATATAATACTACAGACAAAATATTAATTACTATTTTTGTACTTATGATGATAACCATCATCACAAGTCCATTTTGAGATATTTTACTATATTTATTAATACACTCTTACAAATTAAGCAACACACATCACATCTACAGCCCCTTAGGAGCCCTAGTGGTTTTGTAATTCATTGCTGTGTGCGAGCTGAAGGATGTCTGAAGGATAAGCATGCAGTGTGTTGTGTTTCCAAGGATTATGTAACTTAATCCAGCAGGATTTAAGTACTACAACAGGTAACACCTTTGACATTCCTGGTAACTTTTCATTATGTGATTAAGATGGTATTTAAAACACAAATTAACTGGTCCATTTGAGTAAAATGCTATATGTGATCAGGGTTGCCAGGTGTGCACAACAAAACTAGCCCAAATGGCCAGTCAAAAATAGGCAGACAAAAGTTAAAAGTTTTTTTAAGTTAAAGTCAATAAAACAGACTATTTGAGTATGTTTTACAAGAAAATTGTGTTTTTGTCTTTCGTTTAATTCAGTGCTTGCCATTTCTTTAAAATTAGGGGTTCAAACACATAGCGCTGAAACACTATTGTAATTGTTAGAACGACCAAAGATCAGCAATCTCCACTTACAACTGATCGTGCAGACCAAAACGTAAGTCGTAGAGACTTAAAACTTAGAGAGATGGTAGTACTCACACCGCCTACAGCGTGACCAAGGCTCACCCCAGTTGGCTTGACGGGGACGCTACAGCGATCAAAAATACGAATTTGCTCATAACTCCTAAACCGCAGGCTCAAGTATCTTATGTCGTTGGAATACTTTTGCTCACGTCGGACCAAACGCACAGCTCAGATTCGATTGTCAGCCTTGGCAAAATTCTTGGGTATTTAGGATTTTTTTGCAAAACCTACGTTAGCAAACTAGCCCTAAGTTTTTCACCCGATCAGAACCAAACCAGTGCAGAAAGATTCTCTGGAGAGTGAATATCAATAATTATCAAAAAAGTTGAACTTCCAACTCACTGTCGCAAAGGGACGCCAAAAATTTGAAAGGGGTGGGGTCACTATTAGTAAAATGCATATAACTCCTGAACGGAATAAGATATCTCCACCAAACTCAGAACACTTATGCAAGAGCTCAATCTGAGGTCATAGGAGAAAAATTGCAGAGTTTGACCACTTGGTGGTGCTTTAAGAGGGAAAAAAACATAAGAAAAGGCTATAACTACGCAACCATTTGTCTTATCAACATGAAAAAGTCTTGGTATAAAGTGCCACAAGTGTCAAGGACATTTGCATATCTCAATGAAATGTGAGCACCTATTAGACAAGGTTAATGGATCGAAACAAAACTATCACAGATAAGGGAGTTTGGTCAGGCTTGGAACTAAACTCTGGAGGGCATTGGCCCGCTAGGGCAAGATTTGCGAAACCCTGCTCTAGAACCACCAATCAAATCGTTTGTTAAATGATTGAGAGTATGTAAAGAAACATTACTTTTGCGAACTAGTCCTTGGTTTTTTCACTCAATCTGGAAAAAAACACTGCAGTACAATTCTCTGGACTCTTTAGGTCAATAATTTACCCTTTGGGAAGCTATAACGGGGTCGGTTAGAAAAGAGTCCTGTCCGAATTTACCCTAAATCCTATAAAGCCTAAGGGAAAACTCAAAACGTCATGAAACCTGCTGAGCACATGCAGCAGGTGATTCTAAACAAGCATGCAAAGTTTTAAAGAGATCGAACCACAGTTGGTGCTATAACAGTTATAACAATAAAAAACATATTTTTTTTACAGTAATTTACCTGGATTTACCACAAATGCTTTTTAAATCATTGATTAAGGTGGCTAAATAATGTCTTTTTTCAACATGTGCTTAAATGCCTTAAAGCGCTTGAACCCCAGTAATTGCTGCTTCCAGCTATATTAATTATTAAATTTACTAGCAATTTCTGAATGAAAATTGTTTCTGCACCAATTTGTTTTCAGTGTAGTAATCATAAACAGTCAGTTCATAAACACAACCAGTGTCCCTCCTTTATGAAGCTCATCATACAGAACAGTGTTTTAGTGGTAGAATATAAAATGTGTAAAATATTTCAGTAGAAGTATTTCAATCAAACATTTTATGCAATATGTCAAACCTTTAACTGTGGAAGAAAAAAAATTCAACCCATAAAAAGAAAACACCTCTTCAAAGAGCTTCATGTGTTTTTTTTTTCAGGATATGGCCACACCGTTCCTCTGTCGGATGGTGGTAAGGCCTTCTGCATCATTTACTCAGTGGTGGGAATCCCGTTCACCCTCCTGTTCTTGACTGCGGTGGTCCAGAGGCTCATGGAGTTCACTACCCGCAGGCCCGTGGAGTACCTGCACCGGCGCTGGGGCACGTCCAGACCTCTGCTGGCCGCCCTGCACGCCTCCCTGTTGGCCATTATAATCGTCTCCTGCTTCTTCCTCATACCTGCCATCATCTTCTCAGTACTGGAAGAAGACTGGAATTTCCTGGAGTCCTTCTATTTCTGCTTCATCTCTCTTAGTACTATTGGCTTAGGTGACTATGTACCAGGAGAGGGCTACCATCAGAGATTCAGACAACTCTATAAATTGGGCATTACATGTAAGTACACAGTTTAATCATCATTGATGTACAAGGCCATATATTTAGATATATCTTTCCTACACATAAAAGTTTGGGGTTAGAAAGACTTTTAAGTAGTAGAATGTTGTAATAGAATTCTAACTTTGGACTTTGGCTTCTTTAACTTGTTTTCAAACAATTAATTGGTCACTCTTTGTTCTTCTTTAACCTTTTCTGTCTCTTTCCTGTACAGTCTACCTGATATCGGGCTTGATCGCGATGCTGGTGGTTCTCGAAACCTTCTGTGAACTTCAGCAGCTGAAGAAGCTGAGGAAAATGTTCTACCTGAGGAAACAAAAAACAGAGGACCAGCTAAATATTGTGGATCATGATCACCTCTCATTTGCATCTGTGTCTGACCAGGCAGCTTCATTTAGAGAGGATAAGACTGATGTATTTCCTGATGACATAGCCTCCGCCTCGCCTACTACTGCCAATGGAACAATGGACCGATGAGACGAAATTCTGTGTCTAGAAACCTGACACGTTAATGTTTTTGAAACATCTCCGCTAAGAGCATAAATGTAGTGTAATTTGTTAGTGTACTCTGCTGTCAAGTTAACTTAAACCTACCATAGATATGAATACTTGAAACACAGTCTGAAGGTAATTTATTGTGGAAAAGGATTGTATGAATTTGTAAAATACATAATATCATATAACGTTATTGTTCATGCTGCTGCTGAACTGAAAAACATTTTGTGACCAGGGTTTAGTGTGTATGTGTGTGTATGTAACAGATAAATCCATCCATGACTTCTGAATATAAATAGTTAACTGGTAAGTGGTCATAGACTAGCATTACAAACTTCATATGCTGTTCTTGTTAGGTGACTTAAAGGGGAATCCCTAGCTTGTATTATAGTTTACAGATGTATTAATGGAAATCATGTTTTTTTTTTTACTTTAGATTATTAGAATAGACAGGGGCAGGTCCCTGATGACATTCTTAGTGATACATTCTTTAATTAACTCATAAAGGGAATTTAAATATATATATTTTTAGTAGAGGCATCAGACAATCAAAAATCTGTGTATTTAATTTCTTTTTACATTGGCTTTAGTCATGTTGAGTCTTCTGCAGTTGCAGTAGGCCTTGTCCACCACCTAAAGGTGCTGTTGTGCATTGAGTGCCATTACTGTTGTATTGTAAGCCAAGAACACATCAGTGCATTGGTACGTTCTTATGAGTGACTGGGTAAATGTTATTTTATCATTCATTTGTAGTTTTCATTTTCATATTTTAATTTTATTGCACATGCGTAAAGATACTGAAAGTTGTGCATTTATTGTATGTTTTGACTCGCACTTTAACAAAACAGAATAAACTGGAGATTTTGGTTATAGATGTTTTTATTCTGTTGTGTTCATTTTTTGGCCAACAGCATAAAATGTTGTACGTTTGAACTGAAACATATATCAAATGTAATCAAAACACATCTCCTCCACCTCTCAGAGTTGTTTACTTAGATCATTTTGCTAGATTATACAGGTGTGTTAAAACCCTGAGCAGCTGTACAGTCTGTTAACAGTCTATCAGGATGCCTGCTCAGTGCTGTTAAAAGAGATATTTACTCTGCTGTTTGAAAGTAAATTTGATGCCATCCTGTAATAGTGGTGCTGAAATTGAGCCGAGGTTATGTTAACAAGGCCCTGCAGCTGTGCTCACCTTGTTAAACTTGAACAGGACAAGTTGTCCTCTGCTAAGAGCACATGAAACTAAAAGAGACCTTCTTGAGTTCCCCTAGAGATTCATCTAAATGTCACTTTCATTATCATCACAGCATATGATGATATTGCTTAGAAAGCTGAGCTTGTAAATGGACAATGTATTTTGCTTGTAGCGATATATGAGGTTATATTTCAGGGTTTCTCCTAAGGAGAATATTTCCTTTATATCATGGGAAAGTTATGGTTTTAAGTATATTTAGTATTCTGAACAATTTCTGGTTAGTATCTGTTGTTTTTAATGCACTATTAACATGCAAAGGGCAATACTAGCTGAAAGTCTCTGTAATGCTTCATTTACTGTAGGTATTGACTTCATATGAGATGTTTTTCATAAAAATAGGCACATTTGAGACATTTGCTGACAGACAGTAAAAGTAGAGAGCTCATTATGCAGATTACACCTAATACATAAATACATTTAAATAATTACAAATTATGAAATATTTAGGCTTCAAAACTATTTAATAAGAAATATATGAGTACATATGGAAATCTTCAGAAAGTATAAGAAAAACGTGAGCTTACAGTTTGATCTTCACTGAGTCTCAATGCTATCTAGGAGAAAGAACCAAAATATGTGCAAAATAATGTGCAATACCAAAGGTAAAGGTACAGTATTTTATCTGGCTGTTGAAGGACTAACACTCAATTGAGTTTGTAGCAGACCAACTCATAGAGGGTTAGATGACACCGCTGTCTAACTTTTAATTTTTTGAATAACAATAATGAACTTTTACTGAATAATAACCAGCATGGCTGTAGCCAGCTGTGAGGTCACCGAGATTATCTGAATGACTAATCTGCTGTTGAAAACTCTTCATATTCGTGTATGAATGTAGACAGTTTGCAAGAAAGTTTAGCTTCTGTGGTGTGAAAATTATCATTGAGTTGCGGGCGTAGTAAACGTGAGTGAGGGCGCTGGCGAGGTCTCCGTGTTGCCAGATCAATGTATTATAAGCGCTTTTGGGGATTGTCTTACTTAATTTGACACTTTAGAAAGTTAATAAAGTGGGAAGTTGCAGTTTAGGGCTAGCAATATCTCTATCTTATTTTATTGACAAAAGATTTGAATTAGTTTTGATTTACTTTTTTAATTTATTTTTCGGATTTTGTTTTCATAGCAATATCTGGCAACAGTGCACCGGCGGCACTTAAACTTACAGTACTCAAAAAAGCCCACGAACAGGTTATTGCTGACACATTCGGTAAGGCAAATGCAAAATGATATTACGCTATCTCTCAGAAACGTTATAGACGCTATTAAAAACAGTAGCATTTAACACTAGTACACAGACCTGTAGAACAGGTAGGTCACAGAATGAAATTAAGTATGCAAATACTGGCCGTGAAGTCTATCATTTAGTTTAGTAACGTTAGTTAAATGTTCACAAAGTCATAGCTCATAGGAGCACTAGAAGTTATCATCTATATGGTTATTAATGAAAACTATAACAGTATTATGTAGTTGCATAAATAATGAACAACTGATAAAATTATCCACCCCTAACCTATA
>JAHKKF010486625.1:0-11424 GCA_019740295.1 Labeo calbasu | reverse complement strand
TGATGAGCATAAGAGACTTCTTTAAAGACTATTACAAGTCTTACTGACCCCAAACTTTTGAACGGTAGTGTATATATATATATATATATATATATTTTTTTTTATAGTGTATATATATGTATATATATATATATATATATATATATTTTAATGCAGCACTGTGCTCACATAATGCATGCAAACTGTTTAGTGTGCAATAAGAGAGTGTGTACACTTACATCTCTTACGCTGGGTGGTGCAGAACAATTGAAGCCAGGAAAGTCAACCAGCTTTGAGACATCATACGATATCTTTTGGCTGTGGTTATTTTCATCTCCATCGTTTGATCCTTGCAAAAAAAAGCAAACAGTTCATCAATGGCAGAATATTCTACTTAAAACACACTATCTTTCCTTAATCATGCTTATGAAAGGTGGAGATCTTGTGGCCAACCGCAAAAAACCCTTACACAAGAAACCCCTTAGTAATAATATCCGTACTTTTATTAGTTACTACAATTAAGGGTTTTCATAACCTAAGGGATTTGAGAAACTAAACACTGGCCATAACAAAATAGAAATCTCTTACCATCATAGAGCGTCAGGCCTGAGTTTTCCATTTCTGCCTCTTTTAACCAGCCGGGCGGGTATCCGAGCTCCCTCATGCGATAGATGAATGGAGGAAGTGTGTTTGTAGTGATTCCAAGAGCATCAAGGAGCTCTTGACTACACACAGACAATATAAAACATATTTCATTTCAGTTACTTATATTAGCCAATTAAAATATTTTGAGGAAAAACACTGGTGGAAAGACCAAATGCAGTTTTGTTATTAGTGCTGGATTCAAAATTCAGTGAGCTTGGAGCTTAAACAGGGATTCTGCAGAATATTTGAGCTTGAATGTAAGACTTTTTAAGACCTGCACAAATAAAACCAGTTCACATTACAGCTCTGCGTGTTTGCTGGAAAAAAAACATGGGTCGATTTTCGCATTGGTCAAAACAAAAACAACAGGTGGCCCTTTAGGAGTGGCTGTTCCCCAGTTATGGAAACATGCAGCACTCATATTCAATAAAATCACAGCCTACTGAAATTTAACTGTCACATTAAGCTGTATCACAATTCTGGTCTTTCTGTCCCCAAATTTAAGACCTCTTGAAATCATTATCAAAACTTTCTTATGCAATTTTAGACTTATGGTCTTAAGTTTGATACAAATAAATATAAGACTTTTTAAGGACCTGCAGAAATCCTGTTAAACAACATCACATGAGATGAAAACGTAAGTCCAAGTCTGTTAGCTCTGAGACCATCTGTGCACTAAAGCATAATTCCTGACAGATATATTAAACGTACATACTAAAATGTGCAGTGCATTTCTTTCTGGGGAATTGAACTGATATGAGAAAATGTACAAACAGGTCCATAATTTTTGAAAGTCAACTTCTCCTAACACACACAAGTCTTTGATTCCCTGTTTGAGTTTTTCAAAGCACACACCATATGGCATTAAAGACACAGCAGACACACTGGATGACAGTGCAGATCAATAGTACAGTAGTCTAAAATCTATAGTGTGGACTCAATGTCACTCATTACCGGGAAAACTACAGAAATATTACTGGTGTCCATTTTTTTATTTGTTTTTAAATGCAATATTTATTAACAAAATTATCAATAAATAAATAAAGTTAAAGTGCAAAGTTAAAACCAGACAGGTGAAGTTGGCAAGACAAATTCTGATGTGGGCTGTCATTAAAAATATCTTCATTTGTGTTTTGAAAATGAATGAAAGTTGGTTTGGAACAACATGAGGGTGAGCAAATGATGACAGAATTTTCATTCTTGGATGAACTAATCATTGAATGCAATGAAAGCAAAGTTATACCAGTTCATTGATTAGTTAAGGACATGCTGTGAACCTCACAGTCACTGGACTGATATTTTTGACTGTTTCCTTAAATGTTTATAAATTGAGCCAGAGAAATTTGGCCAGATCTTATGTTGGGCAATTTTGGGGGCTATCTGTGGGTAAACCTTCTCTAATTTATTAATGTTCGAACAAAAATGAATGCCTGCCTATCTCTTTATATGTTATTTTAGTAGAGAAATTGATTCTTCAGAGATGCAAACAGGACACGGTTCCAATACTTTGTGTTTGGCCGAGAGAGCTGATAAACAACATAAATACAAATTATGATTTATCAATAATGACATTTTAGATTGTTTTGGCTCAATCTGGAAGTCTCTCACAGGTCATGTGAAAATAAGATCACTTCATGTCTTTCAAATTTAATGCTTTTATGATGTAACCAACTGTGATATTTTGAAAGTCTGAACATCCTTGTGTTACATTCACACTCCTTACATTGTTTTGTTTTTACTTCTGTTAATTTCAATCCACCGTACTGTTGTTTTCTCTTCTGAGACTTTTGTGTGTTTAAATGTTTGAAAACTACATGAAAACTACAGTAAATAAAGACCTGACCTCATTATTCCTGGCTTGTACTTTGCGAAGCGCTCCTCGACCTCTTCTGCATGGTAGCGCTGGTTGCTCTGGTTGTTATTCTGCGAAAACTCCTTCCTCTTTTCATTGATACGAGCCATATCTTTGGGCTTGAACAGTGAGAAAAGACTGATTTATAACTCAGATATACATCATCTTAGATTGATTTCAAAACATAATAATGTATTCTAGTACTAGTATTAATCTAGTATTAACAGAAACACTGCGTGTAAAGAGAAAGACCTCTGGACAGTCTCGCAGATGATGATCCTCAGAACAGCAGTTAAAACAGCATGGTTTCGGCCTGTAAAGACAGAAAGAAAATGAGCAAAACACAAGCATGAGTCTTACAATACCACAGATCAGTATGATATCAACGTCAAACCTTTTCTCCTTTATCTGCACCTCTTGGCCTTCGAGGGCAATGATCTGGCCAAAAACCTGCTGGTATCTTTGCAACAGTGATTCAGGAACAGGGACGTATATACACATGACTCAAACAGACTAAAAGCATGGTCTAAATTAACAAGAGCGGAGGATGTGTGAGTGCACAGCTGGCTGTAAACGTTTAGGATACTTGGGAACCTCCCATCCGTCAGTCAGCTGGGGGTTTTCATTCAGCAGCGGCTGGCCGAGTTTATCAACACAGAAGTTGGTGAAGTATAAAACACTCCCTATCATCTAAAAAAAAAAACAAAAAAAAAAAACAAGAAGTACAGGTTTCATTTGTGGTGGTTCAGTAATTGCATAACTTGTGCTGTGTCAACGGTTTGTAGAACTCACACTGAAAGCATTTTTTATATGCTTGGAGTCACTGGACGTCTTCACTTTGTAGCTCTCCTCCAAAACGAAACTTGAATTCTATGAACATTGAAAAAAAAACAGCATTGATGCTTACTGATGAAGACTACTGTAAGAAACGACCAGTGACATTAACGGCGTACATGTGGCTTGACATTAGGAGCGGAGCCGTCTGGATCGTTTTTACACTCTTGTAGTCTCTTCTGGACAAGACAGCAGATGAAGTCCTCCATTTCTTTCCGACACTGCCTAAACACACAAAAAGAATCAATCAAAAACACTGATATTTTGGAAAAACTGATAGTGTGAAACACTAAAATCAAAGGTGGTGCAGAAAACACCTACTTGGAAATGATGTTGTTTCCATAGTTAATTTGACAAAGTGGCCCATCGATTTTGGAATCTTCTATTTTTATACCCCTGGGATTAAAAATGACCAATAGTCAATAAATGTGAATGAATGCTGAGTTTAATCATGTACTGAAATAAGCTCATGCTTTACTCACGTAGGACGACTTAATATGTTTAACTTTCTCTTCAGTTCCTCATGTGGATCATCATTAAGGTACAAATTTGTGACATGCAACAAAAAAAAACAAAAAAAAAAAACAAAGACACAGACAAGAAGAGGAGACTAAAATAATAAATGTTACACTTACTAGGGACACAAAATATTGGTAACCACATAATCAGTCAAAATCATTATTTGTCTGATTATAAAATGACACTAAAGCTTATTTGTGAAAGACATGTTTCTAAATACTACACATTCATGTTTTTTCCTGTACACTATGCCTGATGTTATTTGCAGAATGTGAAAGACTGGAGTTTCAGTATGCTTTGCGTATAAAAAAGCATCACAAAACAGCATAATGATAGCATAAGAGTTATAATATGGATCAAAGACCATACCAGTCAAAAGCTTTTGAACAGTCAGATTTTTTTTATATTTTTAAAGAAGTCTCTTCTCCTCACCAAGTCTGCATTTATTTGATCCAAATATTGCCGCTTTTGTCGAATTTGTGAAATACTTTTACCATTTAAAATAACTGTTTGCCATTTGAATACTTTTTAAAAAATGTCATTTACTCCTGTGATTTTAAAGCTGAAATTTTTGCATCATTACTCCAGTCACACAATCCCTCAGAAAGCATTCTAATATTCCGATTTACTGTTGAAGAAACATTTATTATTATCAATATTTAGAACAGCTGAGTACATTTACTGATGAATAGAATGATCCAAAGATCAACATTACTCATTACTATGGAAATTAAATCCATTTAGCAAGGATGCTTTAAATTGATCAAAAGTGATGATAAAGACATTTATAATGTTTCTAAAAAATTCTACTTCAGATAAATGCTGTTCTTCTGAACTTTCTATTCGTCAAAGAAATCTGAACCAATTCAGCTACTCAGCTGTTTTTAACATAATAATAATTTGTTAAAATTACGAATTTTGGAGCGATTTCTGAAGGATCATGTGACTGGAGTAATGATGCTGAAACTCAGCTTTCAAATCACAGGAATAAATGACATTTTAAAAGATATTCAAAGAAAAAGCAGTTATTTTAGTTCTGTTTTTGTTGTACTTTGGATCAAATAAATGCAGGCTTGCTGAGCAGAAGAGACTTCTTTAAAAAACATTAAATATCGTTACTGACTGGTGGGGTAAATGTAATATATTCTCTGCTATCGTTGCAAACGGAATCCTATTTCTTTTATCGTAAATGGACCTACACAAACATCCCACACGTGTCTCTACACTGGCTTATGATGAAGACAATCAGTTGTACAATGATGGCAACAGCAGAACGGGCAGCTATACGGAGCAGTGAACTGTATTTGAGTGTAAAATAAAAGATCCAGCACGCTGTAAGGATATTCTCTGCGTTCAGCCGCTCTATTGTTTCCTCGCACACTTCTAATGTGTGTCGCAGCTCCCGCAGTCGCTCTGAACTCTTGCCCTCTTCATCATCGTCAGCTTCATCTATGATATGAAGGCGCTCTGGCGCTTTCTCTTCAAACTGCTCGAATAATTCGCTGTCTCCAAACTCCACCGCAGCCATGTTTGATGACCACAACCAGCGACGCGTACGGTTCAAAGGGCAAATCCTACAACGCGATGACGCGTGACTGCTGATTGGCTGGGAGACCACAATCAGGAAGTAGTACACATTTAAACATGCAAACAAACAATTCGTAGCTAAAGCAGTCAGTGTTACAGTTCTGTGATCACGGCGAAGAGCAGTCATGCAGGGCGTTTGCAATAAAAACACTTAATTTGTTCAGTGTTTTAACCATTTTGTTGCTCGTTGTCAGACTGTTGTGTGTTTACTCCATCATGACGTCTGCAGGAGTTTCTCTCATCAATATGTCTCATTGGGAGTGTGGGAAAAGGAGGATACGATTCTTGTATCTTACAAAAAACAACTCGTTTAATGTTGCTAAACCAAGCACAAAGGAGGTAAGTGTACCACCAGTATTAAATGCATGTACACATGAAAGAATTGTATTTGGAAATCCCAAATTTGGAAAGGGGCAATGTTTTGCATTCTAGTTTTGCTTTGTATTTACACAAATTACTACTGACTGGTTCATCTTTGATTGTAAGAATGTACTTTACAATCAGTAATTTAAAACAAATAAACAAACAAACTTTTAATTAAATTTCATATTTTTGTTTGATATTGACAGTTGTTTGGGGATATATTGCATGTTAAAATGTTGTATTTTTTGGACCAGTTTTAAAATTTGATTCCATTTTTGTTCCTGAAATCCACCCTTCAGCTGGCATCAGAATAATCCTTTTTTTTTTTTCTTTTGAACACTGCAAAAAAGGCTTATCTTACTTAGTATTTTTGTCTTGTTTCTAGTCAAAATATGTAAAAATGTAAATGAAGATGCATCGACTACATAAGCAAAATGCTACAAGATATTTAGTTTTGTTTTAAGCAAATGCACTTAATTTAGTTTTTTACCCCCTAGAAACAAGTAAAATTATCTGCCAATGGGGCAAGTAAAATATTCTTAAAACAAGAGTATTTTACTTAATCCTCCGGCAGATAATTTTACTTATTTTAAGCAAACTGCACTTAATTTAGTGAATTTTTTTTTCTCCCCCCTAGAAACAAGACTAAATATCTCATGTCATTTTGCTTATCTAGTAAATGCATCTTAATTTAATAAATTTTAGATATTTTGACTAGAAACAAGACAAAAAATACTACGTAAGATAAGACTATTTTGCAGTGAACAAAGTAATTTTCAAGATCCAGTCTGATGGCCAAAATCCGATCAGATTACTTTTGAACAACTGGCCCCAGCTTTTAAAACAGCTAAGACCAGCCAATAAGTTTAGTTTGGTTTTATTTTTTTATTTAGCTTGTTTTTCCAGCTAGTATTTACCTTTTCTTGATAATTAATAAATTAAATGCATGTATTAATATAATGTAACATGTAATGTACATTAACTCTTTAATTAATGTGAAGTTTATTATTGTTCATAATGAAGTTCTTTTTTCTTCTTTTTCTTCTAAATAAAGACAGGTTGTGTTTTTTTTTGTTTTTGTTTTGTAGGAACAGATGATTTCTCAAAAAAAAAGTTAATTAATTCATGTATGAGCATTTATTTTGTGTGGTCAAATAATTCTTCTAATTAATAACATTTTTTTGTCTCTTTGTAGGATCAGATGATCCCTCTCTTTCTCGGAGCTGATCTGTTTTCAGACACAGATGTTCGCAGTGAAAACCAACCCAGATACCATGCCAAATTTGCTAAACGAGGACTGGCAACTAAGCTGGTTTTCCCATCAGGTGTGTGTTAATCAGTTTTCTTGACAGTTGATGGGTTAATTAGAGCGTGTGTTAGAGGTTAATATTTATCATATTGATCTCCAGACTGCAGATTCCAAGGGCTGCGTCTTCCTTGCTCCAGCAACAGTCTGTGGTTCTACAGCGTTCATGGAGTTTTTCGAGTAGCGTTTGAACTGTATAGCAAACAAGATCAGCTCTCAGTTATGGAGTCATTTCAGGTAACATAAGTCATTTTATGATTTTTATTATATATTCTTGTGTCATTAACATTTCTAATAAATTGTTTTTTGTTTATGTTTTAAATAATTGTGTTCATAAGGATCTGTGGAAATCTCGAATAAATGACAACAACTTGAACATGACCTATCATCTCAGCGCCCAGGACGTTCAACCCCCAAATAATCAAGAGGCGCAAACAGTTTTGGAAAATAACAACACATGTTCATCATACCAAGTCCATCGAGAGTCTAACGAAGGAGAAACAAACTTCTTTCCTATAAGCACAGATCAGTCAGATATCTCATCATCTTCAGACCATGACTACTGTTCCTCAGAGCAAACAAACTTAAGCCCGTCTACTTCACTTGCGCAGAAACTTCACAGCCTAGGCGAGAAAGTGATGTTATTTACAAATATCGAAGCAGAACACTTACAGACTGCCACAAAGGTCCTGGACTATGTTGAGTGCTGTATTACTGGGATGACTGATGAGGAAAAACTGATGGAAACTGTGATGGCCCTGTTTCAAACTCATTTTCAGAGCTACTCCGTCTACTCGAGCAGTCTGCTGAAGGCTGTGGCAGGTTGGCTCGGCCAGCAGTTCAATGCAGCCAACGGCACCATCAGCCACCGCGTGGAAGGCTTTAAGGCTCAGCACATCGAGCACATTACAAACCTGCCGCCTCCAGAGGAGCTGGCAACTGAACTTTTCCCAGAGGCGATGCGAAATCTTCTCGCACACTGGATGGGTCTCAGTGACGAGGCAGAGAACTGGAAAAGACACAGCGAATACCCCATTTTATTGCTTATACTAGAATTTGCCAATCACAATCTCATCACAGGAGTGGCCCATGTACTGTATTCTAGTCTAATATGCAAATAAGCATACTTTGATGAAGGTTATACACCGAGGAGGACAGTAGTGAAGTATTTTTATTTTCCTTTAGAAGTACTTTTCAAGTGTCTATTTAATCAGAGTGGTTTGCTTTACTTCACAGAAGGGTCTTATCTAGCGAAATGATTGGTTATTTTCATTTAAAAAAAAATACAATTTAAATACTTTTTAATCTCAAACGCTTGTCTTGTCTTTCTCTCCCTGAACTCTGTGTATTCTGACTCAAGACAGTTAGGGTATGTCAAAAAACTCCCATCTCATGTTCTCCCTCAACTTCAAAAATCATTTCAAAATCATCCTACATCGCTGCAGAAGTACCGACACAGTCTTTGCAAAGTGAACATGCAAAGAAGATCAAACACCCTTAACAAAAGGGAGAGGGAAAATGAGATGGGAGTTTTTTGACATACCCTAACTTTCCAGGCAGAGTAAGACAAGACAGGACATTAAAAAGTATATAAATTGTATTATTTTTATGAAAAAAAACGAACGTTTCGCTAGATAAGACCCTTCTTCCTCAGCTGGGATTGTTTGAAGCTGCATTTAAACTGCATTTTGGAAGTTCAAAATCGGGGCACCATATCAGTCCATTATATGGAGAAAATTGCTGAAATGTTTTCCTCAAAAAACATCATTTCTTTACAACTGAAGAAAGAAAGACATGAACATCTTGGACACCTTGTTCTGGAAGTGGACTTCTCCTTTAAAAGTCCTCTTTAAAAGAACCAAACCCAGAGCGCTTTAAGTGGACCAAGTGAAAAAGGACCCAGTTTTCTTTATGGTCACACTGTCGCTGTTCCTAAAAGAGGACTCTGATCCTTTTTTGGTCCACTTAAGCAGTAATGCTGTTTCGGACCTCTTTGTTCTCTTTGACTGTTGCTTTTTGGATCTAGTCCAGTTCAGTGTTTGATGGCTGACATTATGGCCTCCAAAATTTTAATATTTTTATCTTTTGCACAAAAATATGAGTTTTGTACACCATTGTAATATTTATTTTGAATTGTTTTCCTTGTTTATTTTATAGCACACCTGACTTTAAAAACCTGCAGCGCTCATGTTTATTCAATTAAATCATAGCCTTTTTCATTTTAATAATCACATTATGCTGTATGGAAGTACTTGTCTTTTGGTCCCCATTGTACTTTTTATGGCCTTAAAATTGATGCAATTAAATGTAAGACTTTACAAAGACCCGTGGAAAAAGCTTCGAAGGCTTTGAGGTAGAAAAAAAAATTAAATTTGACAAATAAAATAAAACATAATAAACTACTTGAAATTTTTTCAGGTACAGTATAGGTATCCTTAAAAGCAACATTTAAGTAAGAAATGTAATTAAAAATTAAATATGTAATAAAAAATTAAGATGCATATTATTAACCGTATAAATAACATAGATTCTACTAATTCTCATATTAGGCTGCTGTACTAGAACTACAGTAATGCACAGGTCAGTATATTGATACACATGCGATTTCTTTTCCAGATGTGTACGTCGATTGTGTGTATGTCAACCATGGATATTTTTGACAGTTTAAACACAATATATGCTAAAGAGAGCGTAGTTTAGTAGTGTAGTTTAATGCGTGCTTGTAAAATATTTAAAAAAGTTTAAACTGACAAGGCACAGCCACGTCACTCTTACACAGTTTGAAAGCGGTTAAATTAAAATAAATGAGTGTACGAATAATTTGTAGCGATCTGCTAGAGGAAGCAGTCATTATGAACAGCTGATTTGTACAGCGACATCCGTTGACCAAACTACGTCGGAATTCACGAATGGAAAAATCAAGTGAGCCTGGGACGTTTTGTGTTCACAATCCACGTTTTTAGCGAACCGTGATTTGAGATAGTTTGGAGTGTTCACATATGGACCAAAAATCACGCGAACCGCGCTCCGATCCCAGAAAAGGACCATGGGTAAAAACATCCTTGTGGCACTTAGGCAGCCCCTGCGCTGTAGCCTTGGTGGTGCGCAGGGCCAGGTCAGTGCAAAACTCGTACCAAATACGGAGCCCGCCACGTTTCAGTGAGCTCATGGTGAACCGCAGGCATGAATGGAGCTGGCCGCTGCCGGCGAGAAGGTTGACAGCGTCCCTTTAAGAAGCACTCGTTGAGGAGGCTGTGGGCGGGCTCTTCCGTGGCCGTCCAATCCAGGCAGAGTTCCTCCACGGCTTTTGTGTGCAACATACTGTGGACTGGCATCACATTCAGTTCCTTCAGAGTTTACTGAAGGTAGACACGCTTATATACTGTGGTTTTCAGCTTTGGCCCTCAAGATCCACTTTCCTGCACAGTTTAGCTCCAACCTTGATCAACCTCACCTGCCTGTAACTACCTAGTCGTCCTGAAGACGTTGACTAAATCCAGAATCGCTCCCTGTACTCTCATTCACTACTCCCTACTAATACTAATATGGTTCACTTGAAGGAGTAGGTAAATGAAAACAAGTTAGTCCATTCGGACACTGAGTGCACCAGAAGGGCTGCCGCTTTTGCATAGTTTGTCCTTGCTGTTTAATAATCATTTGAAACTGGCCACTCCAGTAGTACGATGAAAGGATTTATCTTGAACTCTGTCATGGAAATTATGTATAAACTCTAATTAGACAATTTATTAATCAATTAACAATGAATTTATACCTGTGTTGTATTACACTCTATGCTGTGAACCAGTGCTTTGTAAAATGAATGGATGGATGTTTCAGCTGCAGACGTCATCTTCTAGCGAGACGCAGCAATTAATTTGGCGAGTGACTCACACTGTGTTATGGGTATTCTCTCGCCTTAGCCCATTGAGCATACAGTAGCTGTACATTTGATTATGGTTGAAGCTGTACTCTGCAGGCAAGTGGACCTCTAGGGCCAGAGCTGAGAACCCTAGCGGTATCACTTGTCCAAAGCCGTTTTATTATCTTGCAACTTATATTTGAAGATTGAAATTGACTATATGCTTAGACCTAGATAGCCACTGCTAGTGGCTATGTTGTATGTAAAAAAATAAATAAATCATCAAATCATTTGAATAAATGATTGCATTGTTAAATTATTCTCACTGTTTTTTTTTTTCTTTGTGAGACAAAAGTTAAATGTGTCCAGAATAGTTTTAGTGACAATGGCATAAATTATAAACCATGTACGAAAAATGAGTTTTCATGTTGTTAGATTTTTTTTAAAGGGGTCATCGGATGCTAAGTTCACTTTTTCATG
>JAHKKF010486617.1:0-17664 GCA_019740295.1 Labeo calbasu | reverse complement strand
TATATATATATATATATATATATATATATATTTATATGTATGTGTGTGTATTTTTCCTTTTTTTGTATATTCATCAAACTTAGGTGTGATTTCTTTTGAATGTGTGTATGCTTATGTATATTTTTTATTGCTAAATAATTACTATATACAGTAAACATTCTTTTTTTTTGGTAAAATGTGTTCTCCATTTTTTGATCTAGTGTCTAATGAATGATCTGTGTGTATATTATTGACTGTGTGTGATTTCAGAAAAACTGTAAAACAAAAAATAAATAAAAAATACCAGTATGTCGTTTAAATTACTTACCAGCACAGTGGTAGTCGTGTGATGTCATGTGTGTATTAGGTATTCGTAGTTGTGTGCACAGTGTTATTTTTACAAAGTGACATTGTCAACTGCTGGCCTATATCCATATATCCACTGATGAAATGCACACACACAAATGTCCCGGGACATACAATAATGCCGAATAAATGAAATGTTAATATGAAGTCCACTGCAGAAACATAGTCCAGTTTAGTGTTTAGTCAGTTGTGTCATGAGATTGTAATACTGATATTTTCTTGAATTATGATCTTTATCGGTATGATGGTGATATAATGATCTTTACACTGGAGTTTATCTGTACTTTCTCTCCTGTTTTACAGCACCTACAAACGTTCTACACGGCAAACCAAACAACAGCCATCTTTTAAAGAGCTGCTTATACTGCCCTACTAAACAAACGTCAGCACTGATTGCACAGAGACTAAACTGAACTCCATGCTGAAGGGTTCATCCCTTCAAAGGCTTTACTTTCCACAGTGACATTTTGATGAAGGGTGTAGAGGACCAAAAACTGTTCTGCATCATCTTCCTGGGCTAATTAACGAGGCGCCATCAGCCCACAAGTAAACCTGCAAAGCATCACAGGAGCAAAGTGTCCATCAGCTGTATCCATGAAATCCTTGTTTCTGAAGCGCCCTTTAAAGTGGCCAGTTTCGAGCACTTTGGTTTGTACCATGATTGTTTTCACTCCGAGGTGTCCTGCAGACGCGGATGTATCTTGTGTGGAACACAGCGCTGATCTCACACAAAGTATTCTCAGCTTACAGGTAATGTTCTGCTATTGACATCTAGTGGTTAGACTAGCAAAGACATACTAGTTTGTACTGGACATAATAGAAAAAAGACAACAAGCATCAAAAAAGCATCCACTTAGATTAATGGTGTTGTCCTGTATTATGTAAACTTATCATCAACTGACAAAATATCAACTGATATTATGATCTGTAGGTATGACTTACAAGCTATAAATAACACTGATTGGCCAATCAGAACTCAATATTCAAACGCAAGCTTTCCTCAAGAAATTGAGTAATCACTGTTCCGTATAGTGGGGCAAGGTCCTTTCCAGTTCCCAGATTCATGTACACTATATACTGATTTACTGTCATGCTACGGTGTCAAATAACACGCACAAAGGGGATGATGAAGGCAACAAGTCTTTAACTTCAATTTACTTAAATAGTAAGGCACATGAGGATATTTAGTGAGACATAGGTGAATCAAATGACAAAATCAAAGGGGAGACAGAAATTAGGTCACACAGGGAAGACTAAGACAATAATAAGACATGGACTCTGACAGTACTCCCCCCTCCCCGAAGGCATGACCTCGTGCCCAGGCAGGATGGACAAAAGAGGGTGGAAGGGAGCGATGATGGAGGGAGAAGCCACAAAGGAACCCGGAGGAACCACGCTGGACTGGACGGAGGAAGGAGCCAAGGTGGAACAGATGGAGGGAGGAGCCAGGGACAGGGAGAAGACAGGAGGGACTTGGAGCAGGAGGAGCCAGGTGGGACCCAGGCCGCAGCCATGCAGGTGACCCACGGGCTGACGACTCCAGGGGGGGTGGCAGTTGAAAGAGGAGCCCAGGGCAGAGACGGAGACCTGATGACGCGGAGGAACCGGTCAGGACCGTGGCGTCGGCTTCCTTTGAAATATGTTTGATGATCGCGCATGATGCGCCCGTGCCCGCTCAGTCCACTCCTCCACCCCAAATACTGCCTGTTCATACGCGACAGCACGTCAGAGGAGGCGCGCAGACTGGAATAATAATAACAATTATCGATTACTAATTTGAGTCAGTACGAAAACGAAAACAATACCTTAAAAAGGAAAAGAAGCAGGTTTTTACGATGAGAAATGTCTTAAACCAGTGACTAATTTATTCCGGAGGTATCGTTTAGATATCATAATATTTATAATATTATAAATCTGGTTGGTTTGTATTGGTGACGTAATATGTTAATTGTATGTGGCCCGCGAGACTTGCACTTGGACCATAGTGCGGCCCAGTGGACAAAAAGGTTGAGAACCACTGATATACAGACACGCAAAGAGCTGTCTAAAAGTGCAGTCACATTAGCAACGTTTTATGTGCAAAAACAGCACCAGTGTCTATTGTTTTGTTCTAAGTTTTGTCTATTTATATTTACATATGTGTATTTTATTCTCGTCTTATGTTTATTGTCTGTATGTTGTTGCTGTCTCTGTGTACTGGAAGCTAATGACACTAAAACAAATTCCTAGTATGTGCAAGCATACTTGGAAATAAAAGCTCTTTCTTCTTCTTCTTCTTGTCAATAGCGTAGTGATGTATGAAGCACTGAGATCACTTTTAAACCAAGCAGCTTTCTGTTGGTCAACACAGAAAATTCACATGACTAATTTAAATGCATAAGTTTTTGCCCTCATGTGAAATTCCTAATTGTCAGATTCAACTAATTGAATTTCACCAACAAAATTTTGCAGAGCAACAGTAAATGTGACTGCACCTTAATGCAAAATACTACAGGAAATCTAGACCTGTAGCTAACCTCACAAAACTGAGCTTGATTAAAAAATAAATGCTCCTACATATGTGCATTTTAAGATGCCACAAAATGGCACAGAATAGGCCAAATTCCTAACTGGTTCAGGTTTTCTGGTGTACTTATGTTGCCTGGCTATATTCAATGTTTTACTCTCTTTGTCTTTTTATCATCTGTTGTTCTGTTGTGGTAATTTTTAGTGTAGTGTGTTTATGTACTGGTATTCCCTACATTTTAGGGACAAATGTCCCCACAAGTATAATAATACCTGTACATTTTGACCTTGTGGGGACATTTTTTTGGTCATCACTCACAATGACGTGTTTTGAAAATCTAAAAATGTCTGCAGTTTTGTCTGAGGGGTAGGTGTAAGTGTAGGGATTGGGTAAAAGGAATAGAAAATACAGTTTGTACAGTAGAAAAAGTCATGGAAACCACATATACAAACGTGTGTGGTCTGTTAAAGACAAATCAAGCAGCGCTCCCTTCTGGAATCACATCACATGATGTGAAATGCTGATTGGATGTTTTGCGTGATTTCAGTCAATCCAAGGGACCGAACAGAGATCCCGACTGCTATTGTGTGTACCTCTCTCCAGATATTTAAAATCAGGTGTCTTTAATCAGTGGTTTGGTTTAATGTTATGTTGATACCAGCTGTAGTTTTATTGTTGCACTTTCATTTACAGAGGAATGCCTTGCTTTTAATGTAATAGGTGTGTGTTACTTGCATTTAGTTTCACAGATTTTCAGTTTACAGTGGCATTTTCTGTCAGCTCGTGATTGATTAATGTATGTGAGTGCGTAACTCCTACTCTGGTGTGCTTCTGAATGAGTGTTTTTCAAGTTCTTATTGCGGGTCTGTGCTTGTAGGAGGAGTTTGAGCGCAGCTGGTCTCTCATTGGCTGGAGTGGCTGGAGAGGTTGTATCTCACACGGGACGGATGGAGCGATCAGCCTCATACGGAGGGTGGAGTGAGGAGCTCACAACACTGGAGCTGCTGGAAAACTGTGCCTTTTAATCCGAGACATTCCAGAATCAATAAAGGGCTGCAGACCCACGGCTGCATCTGTCCCAGATCAGAGCCCGGAGTTGAGCTTCAGACGCTGTGCAGAGCCACTCAAGAGTCCGTCATGAAGGTGAGCGTTCACCCATTAATCAAGTGCATGTGGAGGCAGCGTCCCTTCACCATCACACGTTCACAAAGGGTTGCAAAGAACTGAAGTAGAGTTTCATGTTGGAAGTATTGACTGATAGTTTTGTAGCTTTCACAAGATAAAATACACAGAATGGTGTGCATGACAGGACATCTACAGTTTAAATGGTTCAGCTGATTTATTTCTCAAATCGAGAATTAAAACAGCTGGCTGTGCTGTTCGGCAGTACTGTCTGACAGTTCACCTCCTGTAATCTCCTCTAGGTTTTAATTAAATGTACATTACGGTGAAGGGTAGTGTGAGTGATGGAGTGTTAGCGTGAGCCTTGGGTTTCATTTGATGGAGGCTCTGCTGTGTGTTTAAGTTACAGTTGCTTCTTAAAAGTGCAGACTGAAGGGTTTTACACAGGCTGTGCCAATACACTAAACCTGGTAGTAAACGGAGGGAGGACGCTGCACTGGTATAGGTATCTATGTACAGGCAAGTAGAAGCGCCTTCTGAACGTGCAGTTGTGAACCATTTTTATTCAGGATCCCTGCTGTAATGGATGTGAACGGGATCGTTTCAGATTTGTCATTTGGAATTACATTAGAATGAATGTGAGCGTATGTGACTGTGAGTCTTTCAGCTGCACGTACACACTGGTCTAGACTGTCAGATCTTCCTATGAATGAAGGGCAGAACATATTCCTGATTACTGATCAGATACTAAATCATGTTATGTTTAAAAATGACTTTAACAAGACAACCAAAACCTAAGCCAAATAATGATGATAATGATGAGAACAACAGATTAGTCATAACATGTTTTCCCAACGGCTGGCAGTTGTGCTCTTTGTAGTTAGTTGTGTATTAGGTAACAGTACACTTATTATGTGTTTGGTCCTCCTGGAGTAAGGTTTATTATCATCTCCCGACTGCTGGAGTTGCGTAGCGAGTGCGGGCGCTGGATGGCTGTCATCAGTCTTGTCATTTAATTGGGGTCAGTAAAGCTGGTCTGTCCAGGGCTCAGGCGAGAGAGGTGATGTATGCAACGGTACCAGAATAACAGCTGCGTAACACTCTTTGACGGCGGGACTGAAAACTGCCTCACTGCAATCAAGGGATCTCAGGTGCACAGCTGTAATTTCAGAAGTGAGGTGCATGGTATGTCTAGTGCAATACTATTATTTTTCTGAACTTTGTCTAATTGACAGATTTTTTTTTTAATATACAACATAAACACATATATGTGTGTGTGTGTGTGTGTGTGTGTGTTTGTTTATAAGCCACTCTATAATTTCTGATATGTGAAGCTTCCTTTGTTGCTGTTTTTTATCTTCTTCAATCTATTCTTAATATAGAAAAAATAATAATGAAAGAGAACCCTGTTAATTTTAGACCTTATATCAGAACGTTGAATGCATTCCTCTTCTTAACTGTAAATAGTTTTAAATTCTACATATGCACACATATCCATTATGCTGTTGTGACGGAGCGAGGGAGACGGAAAGCGGTCGGATCCAAACGCATAGCTTTATTAAACAAAGACATGGTCAAATACAGGCAGGGTCGAACAGTGGCAAAGGTAATGTGAGGGGCGAGGAAAACGGGTAATCCAAATAGACAGACTACAGTTCATACGAGGGACGAAGACAATCCGAAACGACAAGGCAAAGGGTTAAATCCACGACGGGCAAGAATTCAAGATAACAACGCTAGGGTCAAGACACGAGTGACAAAACAAGAAAACGAGAAAATACTTGACATAGAAACTAGGCAAGGGCTCCGTAATTGTGGCTAACACTAGGTGAGTGCTAAACGCTCAACAGTACTCCACGATAGGAAAAGGAAGTCCAAGGCTTATATAGTGTGCCTGATTGGTTGCAGCTGTGTGTGTGTCATCAGCGCAATGGAAGATGGGAAATGTAGTCCGGGGTGTGGTGCAATCTCTGGTGGCGAGCGGACTGGCGATCAGGACCAGATTCATGACAACTATGAATGATTTTGTTTGAGATTATCCTTTTCTATTCAATTATAGAAGGGCTAGACATGTTTTTGCCACAGTGTGCTGGCAGTACACAACTAACCTACACTGCTGCACAGTGTTTGAAGGTATTATAACAGTCTACTGTAAGTCAGTCTTTTTATTTGTAAAATGAAAATGGCCATTTCTATTAATATTAATTGTTGTAAAAGTGGACTGTAACATGCAAAACAAAAGGTGAATAGACAAATTTACCTTTTATTAAAATGTTTAAGGGATGTAATCTATGCCCATTCTTTGATAGGAGTTAATAGATCAGTGTGGCCATCATAAACTCTGCACATTTGGCCCAGTGAAATTTGATGTCACTTGATTTCATATGTGCGTGTGATGAAATGACTTTGATAAAATGACAACACAAAACCACTCTCTCTGAGTTCTGGTTGTTGCAGAATATGAAACCAGAAGAAAACATATGATTCACAATGGACTAGAAATTGGAGTCCATTTCAGTGTTTTGTAGAATGATAACATAAATAAACAAATATATTATAGTAACAGCATGTGTTTGTAACACTATAAGATGTAGCTCTATAAAAAAAAGTGTGGTGAGTTTTTTTTCTCACTTCCACATCCTGCTATGTATATTTTTGATGGAATCTGCTGCACACTTACATTCTGTTACTTTGCTAATTTTTTTTTACCTGTTTCATTTTAAAGTTATGAAAACAATACTTAAAACCATGTTTTACTAAGTTTAAACGTGAAGTTGAGTGGAGAGTATAGAATATTAGATTAAGAAATGAGCTAGTTAGAGAATACCTGCATATTAACAGTGTGAACATGAACCACGCGACCATATAATATGGTTTAAATGTTAATAAATTAAGTGTATCAGCAATCATAAATCAAAGAAGATTTTTTTTTAGAAATATATTTAGGTGACGAGGAACACTTCTTTGTGTCAAACTCAAATGCAGTTACAGGGTTTTTGACCAGCGAATGTGTGCAAATGCACATTTTGTCTGTCATTAAAACAGTGGCATCACATTACGTTTTCATCAACAGGTTACTCAGTTTTTCCTGTTGTAAAATACATTTGGCCAAAAACTAATTTTATAAAAGAGATGAAATGTTACTGTATGCACAGGCTATATAAGTGTACTAAAGACAAGATGGCAGATGCTAGCCCTCTCTCTCCGGTACCACACGTCTCAGACCTCAAATACATAAAATATGAGCCTTTATAGACAGAGTTTTTTGTGTAAAAAAAATTACTTATTCAAGCAACAAGATCTTTATTTACCCTTGCAAGACTTTGTTCAGCTCAGCTTCTGTGGAACATCATTCTGTCAAGATAGAGGGGGTGGAGTTATTAGCTTTGACTGACAGTTTGAGTGGATCCAAAAATTTAGTCACAAGCTCTTTTTAATACTTCTCACTGGCTAAATATTTGCAAAACAGGCAGACAAACGTAAAGGGTGACCAACAGGCACTGATTTATTGAAGAAGAAAAAAAAACAAAACACTGCCACCAAAAAAAGGGCACTTCGGAGTATGGGCATGTGCTCTGCACAGGTTGAGCCCTACCTGTTCACGTGCCTGACTGGAACGCCTAATCCACTGACCATCTTCACCAGATCAAGCTGCATATTCTCATGTTGTGGAAGGTAAAAAAACAAGATGAGAATGACCCAAGCCAAACCACGCTATGAACTAGAATTACCATATAAAAATGTGGATTTTCACCTGGGTGACCTAATTTGGGTAAAAACTAATTCGTTATCAGTGTTTTTCTAACACTTATTGTATAAAACACTTTATGGTTTGGCATATTTTTCTGGTGTCTGTGTTTACCATGTTTTTTTTGTTTGTTTGTTTGTTTTTTGTGTAGCCTCCCCTAGCAGTTAGGCTGAGTGTTACAAATGTTGTCTGGGACTTAGCTGTTGCAGGGAAGGTACAGCTTAATGTCCTTAGTGGAGAACCACACCATTTGCCCAGGTAGGTAAGTTGCTATTTCGGTCCACCGGGGATCAGTATGACCCTTCTGGTGGTGTAATGTCTTTTGAAGATGGTGATGTACCGTGTCCCAGACCCTCTCACTACTCCAGAACCAGTGGTTAAACGATGGAACATCTGGACCACGGGACAGAGGAGGCTGCAAACCGAGGACGCACTGGAAGGGTGTGAGCCCAGTAGCTGGTTGATGAAAGGAGTTTTGGGTTTACTCGGCCCAGGCAAGGAATCAGTTCCAGGAGTTCTGGTGACCTTGGCAGAAGGTTTGCAAGAAATGTGCAATTTCCTCACAAACCCAGAATGCTTTACGGACCTGGGAGATAAATTGTGGCCCATGGTCTGAAACAGTGTCCTCTGGGAGGCCAAAAATACAGAATCCATGATTTAACGTAAGTTCAGCAGTCTCCATGGAGGTGGGGAATCCTCTGAGAGGAATTACACTACAGGTCTTGGAAAATCTATCTAAAAGGACAACAATGCAAGTATACTCATCCGAGGAGGGCAGATCCATGATAAAATCTACTCCTAGGTGCGACCAGGGACACCAAGGAATGGACAATGAGAGAACCTTACCATATGAAAGATGGGGAGGATTCTTTAAGATGGCATAACCCAAACATCTTTGCACAAACCCTGTCATGTCCACAATCTTTGCAGCAGTGGTTGGTTGGCCATTGGGTGGTCTGTGCCCACTGAGAAATTAACTGATCTGATCAGAGGGAATGTTGGGTTTTTGTTTGGTCCGTATGATCTGGGGAGCCCCCTGGCAGAGTAGCTTTGAAAGCATTGGCTTCAGCAAATTGCTATGGGACTGATAAACTGAATGGGACTGATAGTGAGGTTGGGAGACTCATCAGAAGCATAGAGACCTGGCTTTTACATTTTTGGATCCAGGACAGTGGGAGATTGAGAAATTGAGCAGGGTAAAAACAAGGCTTATCTGACTTGGCGTGGGTTCATTCTTTCAGCGTCAGGAAGATACTCAAGGTTCTTATGGTTCTTACGGTTAGAAAGGTGAAAGAATGCTGGCCTCCCTCCAGCCAGTGTCTCCATTTCTCCAGGGCCTACTTTACGGCGAGCAACTCACTGTTTCCAGCGTCATAATTTCTGTCTGACAGGGTGAGCTTCTTGGAGATAAAGGCACATGGATGGAGTTTTGGTGGTGTCCCCTGCTGCTGAGACAGGGCTGCACCTACCCCGGTTGTTGAGGTATCGACTTCCGCAAGGAAGGATGTCTGGGGTCAGGATGGTTTAGGAGTGGTGCACTGGTGAATGCTTCTTAGGTGGAGGCTGGAGTCCACGACAAAGATTTGGGCTGACCTTTTAGGAGATTGGTGAGTGGATAAGTAATGGTACTGAAATTATGAAGCATCGATAGAAAACTGAGGAAATGTTGTAACTCCTTGATTGTTGTTGGTGATTGATGTACAAGGACTGGGGTTGGGAAACGCTGCTCTAATCCATTTAAAAGGGTTCTCCAATGATTGATGGTGGTGTAGTAATTCTCACCACATTAATGTGTTACGGTGAAACTGAGAGTGTAAAATGACCCCTCCCCCCTTTTACCTAAAGAAAGCAGGTAAGGAATTTTACCTTCACAGTAAAGAAATAATGAGGATTGTTAATGAATGAAATGTAAATTAGAGGAGGCATTACATTTATGTCACCTTTGAGCAGCATTTAAAAAGATGCTGGTCAAATTTTATGAGAAACAGACTACGGTATTCTGATTGATTGTGAATCAGCACCTACAGATGACCACAGCAGCCCTAGATTTCAGTGGAGAGCATGACAACTAGATGAGCCCTAGAGACAAATCCCCTGTGAAGACACCGGCAATCGGCACAAATCCTCAGCAAAGATCACGAGAACCAGATGAGTCCTCTGTGACCAGGACTCCAGGACTCCTTCTCCATGCGATGTATTCAATCTTCAAGTAGAAGGAACCGGATAGAGTGATATCAGTCCACAGTCTTTGTTTTGCAGCCTGGAATTAAACCACACCATGCTGGTTTCATGAGTCTGGTTTTAATCAAGGTTTTTTTTTTCTTTGCCACTGTTGCCTTTGGCTTGCTTAGTTGGGGATGCTTGGTATTTGGCAATATTATTGATTTTACTTGACTGCACAGACACTAATTGAAGAGAAGTGAACTGAGCTGGATGATGGCGTCACTGAATCAACAATGAATTGACTTGAACTGAAAAATGGACTGTTTACTACTGTCCTCTTTTTAGAGCTGCATTACAGCAGAACTGAATTGTTTGCATTATTGACACTATTTTCCTGTTTAACACTGTAAAGCTGCTTTGACACAATCTGTATTGTATAAAGTGCTTTATAAATAAAGGTGACTTGACTGGTACTGACTTGGTTCAATTAACTGATTAAATTGAAATATCTGACATAAAAAGAAACAGCTTACACAAAGGTAAAACATGCCCATGTATTGGGGGCACATACTGCACCTTAATGGTTGTGATCAGAGCTAGCCCCAGTATGGCCCACACTTCTGTGCTTAGTCTAAAGGTTTCCGTTTAAACAGTGGGTCTCATTCACTTAGCATGCATACACACAGATTTGTGTGTGAAACATGTGTTTTCACGAACAAATCACGATTCACTAAAAACTTTCACAATAAAACGTATTCTAAATTCATGAAACAATATACAAGCAACTGAAAGCACACTTACTGGCTGTGTCGGTAAACAATGCTGTACGGCAGCAGAGCTCTTGGACATGTGGCAGTATTGGACACTTGAAAATGCGTGCTTGTAATGGTGTCCTGTCCAAGGACTATAATGCATTCAAACACGCTGTTTAGATGCATGAGTGGCTTTATGAGCACCAGGAGGAGGTCAAAGCATTGAAGCACTGACTCCACATCATCTCTCAAAGACCTTGAGGCCGTTCTGCATGAGCAGTGTTGCAGTGTGCCGCTACATGCACACCAAGGAGCGCTGAAAATATGCTAAAGGCAAAGAATGGTCCTGACTCTTAATTGGTTACTGATATTAAATATTTATATTCTTTCCTCCTGTTTTTCTAAAACAAGCTAAGCACATTAAACTGTGATGCATGCACACGTTTGACTTGTAAACTTTTATTAGTAGTAGAAGCCCACAGAGCGGTGATCACAGACAGGAGAGTGAGTAAAATCTGCGCTACTCAGTTTCCTCCCATGACAGCCGTGACATTCAGCACATTGTGCTCCACAGTGGTGATTTTGTGATGTGTGCTCTGGAGTTCGTGGCCTTGCAACAAAGTTCAGCTCAAGCACTGGATCCCATGTCTGGCCTAATGCAGCTTTAATTGACTTATTGATCACAAGCTTCCAGCCTACAGTCAATAACCTGCTGTGAGGCAGACGGTCTCCTGCTACCAAGCTTGTCCCTCAGTGAAACATATGATGCTCTAGTTGTATTTATTATTTAGTTTAAACATGCTTAACCTACATATCTACAGAGATATGTCCGAAATAAAGAGAAAATCATTTTACATTTTATCATCAAAGCATTGTGTTACTTGAATTTATGAGGAACTTTTTTATGAAGAGTTGAATGATCGGGACAGTAGTTTAGGAATGTCCTCATAATGTACACACACTGAGGACACAAGCCTAACCCTCATAATGCAGGCCACACACACACGCACACTTACTTAAAGTGAATAAGTTTAATTTCTCTAACGTGATAAAATGTCACAAAGCATCAGGTGAATTTTCAATTTCAAAAAGCATCAAATACAATCAACCAATCAATCAATAGTACAAAGAAAGAAAGAAAAAGCAGTTGTGTCTATTTTTTTCAGAGGCTTATGTAGCTTTCCCATTGTCTTCTATTTTTGAGGCACAGAGGAGATAAGGACTGTAATTTTAATTCTGCATTTTGAACATTATGAATATTTTTCCCTACTCAGACTTAAACATCCTGAATCTCAACCCCAGCCATGCTATAGTAATAATGCTCTTAGGCAAATCTGGAGAAAAACTGAACACATGTGGAAGAGAGACAAGCTGCAATTATCAGCATGTGGTCAAAGCAGCAGAAACAAAATATTTCTCAGGAATGCACATTTCCCAAAAGTTGTTTAGTACCATTAGCACAGTGCTACACCCGATGACTTCACTTTAGCTCTAATGCCTGTGAGGATCTTTTACACTTGTTATTCAGGGCTGCTCACAGCACACAGGCTGCTGTGTTAAAGGGGTAAATTATTTATCAGTAGCTGTTGAATCTGGGCTCGCTGTACTTAATAGGGTTAGATCTCAGCACCATATTATGCATTGTTAATCACCAATAATAATACAGTTCTTGTGGCTTAATAGCTTTTTATCGTTTATAGCTACACATGACTGTAAATAAAGACACTGGCTACTCAAGCCACCAATAATTCAACTTCTGGAAGCCACCGTTAAAAGGAAATCTTTGTTTCTCATTAGTAGGTTGTTACATCAATGCGGAACCCACTGCAGAACAGAAAGTATGTAAATCCAGGGTTACTGGAAAACGAGCATTTCTTCAGACACGATTACAACAGGCACTACCCAGTTATGGTTATTTACCTGGACTTCCATGTCGGTCCATCCCAGAGGTTGGACATCTGGCAAGTGCAATGGTGCTTGTTCCCAACCTTGTAATTCTTCTTCTGAAAACTGCACACTAGTCTTGAGTTTTTGTTGTCGTTCTGTTGGATTCAGGTGTTTACAGTGGGACAGGTCTGAGGACCAGAGGTGTTAATGACTATGGATGCATTAATACTTCTCTTAGTGTGAGAGTAGTTATATCAGGATGCTGGATAATTTTGTGTTTGTAATGGCTAAACCTGTTCATTCATAACGCAGACGTTTCACTGTACATTCATTTACGTACTGATTAGTGGAGTGTGCTGAGTTTAACCCCCCAAATTAATTCTCTTGCTCTTTTTCTAAGCGTTAATTTAGTTTTAGTTTTATACTATGGTTTATGTAATAAAAACACCACTTGGACTTTGTTTGACATTTGCAATATTTTAACCATTTCAAGGACTTGCTATTTCTGTTTCCTTACACTTGTTTCTGTTACGTTACTGGACAGTGGATTGGGGGGAGATGAATGGCATTGGCCGCTGCTTGTCTGTCCATTGCTGCAGAGGTCTGGACTGGTAAAGGCTGTTGAGATTTCACTCCTGCAGTGATGGAATATATATTTTAAGATGAGTTTGATTATCTCTTCTTCAGTGATTTCTGGGTTCCAACAACTATGGAGAGAATTATACATATACGCAAAACCTCTAATGCTTAAGTCATTCCTTGAATCGCGTGCCATTTGGGTCTGCAACATTTGATGAGATGCATAAGGCACAATAATGCCCCAAAGTCTGTTTCCAAAGCTTAAAGTTCTTCATTCAAGTGTTCGTGTTAACATGATATATGATAAAATACTTTTCTTAAGGAGCAACATACTACTTTTTAATAATTTGTCATTAGCACATAGCCAGTTTCAAATGTCCGTACTGACCAATATGACATTTGCATCTAAAACATCACCAAATAAGGTTTGTTTTTCTTCCCAGACGTTTATTATTTTGAGGATTATATGTGCGTCCCTGTTTATAGAAGACATATTTATAAAAAAAAAATCCTCATTTTTTTTTGTAAACATTTTATGATTTGTGTGCAGCCCTCTTTTTGATTTACCACCCCGTCACACTAACTTGTTTTGACTGTAAATAATGTACTGTTGCCTTAAATGACATCACAATGCAGAAGTGACATCACTTGGTAGCCACCAATAACTAAAGTAGGCTTGTACTGACGTTATTTTACTTTGTTTATTGCTTTTTCATGTCAGACAGGGTACGTCAAGCTTAAACCAACCACCCCGTCACGCAAAATAGACAGATTAATGCAAAGAAAATTATATTTCACACCAAATGCATGTATGCTAGGTGACATCTGTGGCAATTTTGGGATGAAATTTACCACCCCGTCATGTTTTATTGTGACGTGGTGGTAAGGGATGTAATGGGTTGGTTCTGCTTCCTGTTTGAGTGTGAGGATGTGTGAAATCAAGGATTTTAATGTAGGCTAATCACCTTATTTGATTATTATTTATTGTTAACCCTACCCTGTTTCACTCACTCACTCATCACTCACTCATATCTCTTTCAGTCACTCATCACTCACCATCGTCAGATGCATAAAAAGTGGAGGAAGCAGAACAAGAAGAGAAAAGAGAAAGCTGGTCAAGGTAGTGCACAGTTAGGATTATTAATAAATGGACACATGTAGAGAATAAGAAGCAGGCCTATCATTGATGGGTAACTGTTTTTACATACAGTGTACATGACTCATCCATATCACCCTGTCACAGTGAACCACCCCGTCACATCAGTTACCACCCCGTCACAGGGTCATTTTGTTAAAGGTTTATAGAAAGGAAATGAAATGTTGCATAAATGAATGTTGAATGATGTTCTTGTTGTGTGGACTAATTCAATACATGTAAATTTATTTGTATTTTTTAAGTGATTTTTTTTTTCAGTACAAACACTGAAACATCGAATTAGTTTTTCGAGACTAAAAATCTAATAACAAAAAAATCCATTCAATTACAGACTTTCTATTGATGGTTTATGAAAAAGGGACATTTTACCATTAGGAAAACATAATATTTCTTGTTTTGTTACTCTATTGGTGTACATATTGTCCGTTACGGGGTGGTACCATATAATAATAGGTGGGCAAATGTGTTTTTTTGGAAGATTAACATATTTTTCTTTTTTTTTTTTTTTAAAAAAAGAAGTTTGTTCTTAATAAAAATTCTGAAAATTGCAAAGTGTAAATGGCACCCGTTTCATATAATGACTCACTTACATTTTCTCCTTGAACTCAGTTATGAATTCTCTTGGGCAGTTCGTCAACATAGCTGGTAAGAAGCCGGTCTGAAACTCTGCCCATGTCGAAATGGAATATCTGGCTACATCCCACCAATCACAGACAGTAGCGGCACAGGGCCGGTTCTGGACATTTGGAGTCTCTAGACAACATTTATGTTGGAGGACCCCCGCATCCCTTATCTCCTCCACCACATTTAACAATAAATAAAAAGCATTTGAAACAAATATGATTGGCAATCATTTTCTACTGACACTATGCCTCTTAAAAAAATGCAAACATGTTGTAAAGACTTTTGCACAGTACTGTAAATGTATTTGTACTAAATGTACTTTCAAGATGGTGCCAAAAATCACAGCCATGTTGCAAGCTCCAAAAAAACTATGCAGTTTTTTGTCTGTTTTACTTTGTTTTTCATGCTGGATGTAACAACTTTGAAAAATTGTCTCCTTCGTCACGCACCACGAACCAGACTTTGAGTTCTTGAATGTTGATGCTTTGTTTACAGACACTGCATCAAAACCTTTTGTCTGGCCCACGTGGCCTGACGAAGTAAATGCAGCTGGCAAATGACCTCCTTTCCCAACCATTCTGCTGGCTACATTCAGTCACTGGACAGCAAACTCTGTGATCTGCAGGCACACATCTCCTATCAATGAGAAGCAAGGAACTGCTGCAGAATCTGCCTCACAGAAACCTGGATGTCTGCGGAGGATTCAGATTCAGCAATCAAGCTTACGGTGTTCTCTGTGCACCGTGCAAAGCTCTGCAGAGAGTCACTTCCCTCTCTCCGGGACATCTGTACCAGGCAGTGTATGAGTAAAGCCTGGAGGATCATGAGTGATTCCAACTACCTGTCCCACAGATTGCTCTCACTGACTCTGCAGCATTTGGTCCCGCACTAGCCAACGAAACGACAGCTTTTTTTCCTCAGAACTGATACACCCCCACAGCATATCTCCACTATATCCTATATCTTGGATGTATGTCATGTAATATCTGTACTACATATATATATATATATATATATATATATATATATATATATATATAGCGTATATTGTGTACATATCATGTATAATGTGTTTTGTTAACTGTAAAGTATGTCTAATTGTATACTATGTATGTTGTATTTATCTAATTGTATGTTGTGCAGTGTCATCTGTATATCGTCTGTAAGTATGTCAATTGTATTCCACACTGTCTGGAGATGTTCTCAAGAATTTCACTTACCACAGCACTTGTGCTGTGACAATAAAACTGATTTGATAGGACTAGTAGGTGATAACCAGTGAACCAGTAATTCCCATCTTCACTGTAACAGCAGGTCGATTTGGACACTATCCACTCTTTTACATTTGTGGATAAACTTTAAACTTTTAGCTGAATTGCTTCCTTCTGCATATAGCCAGGGCTTGACTATCTATCTCCAAGGCAAAGCAGTTTCTCATATACAAATTCTAGCTCTGAATGAGTGTTTTTGCTTCTTCCTCTTGTTTCTTGCAGTCTCAGCACAAATGCATTGTGATCTTTGCGCTGGTGTGCTGCTGTGCTGTCCTGATAGCATTAATATTCTCTGCTGTAGATGTGTGGGGGGATGACGAGGACGATATCGTCGAAGGAAAATGTAGCAGTACCTGTCGGTAAGCAAAACTCACTCACTGTGCATTATTGTTATTGTTATGGCCGCTTTACTATTTCACTTATTTTTGTATGAACCTTAAAATATTGTTATTCATTTACTTGTATTATTCATGAATGCATTTATATTGTGTGCAGATGTTATTGAAATTATGAAGCAAGTGTTGTTATCTTGGCTCCCCCCCAGTGACGCATGCTGTGTTTAATGAGCAAATGGGGACACAGGCACAAAGCAGTCTTTTAACAGCAGTAATGTGCTTGGACTGATATGAGCCAGAAGTTCAGAACTTTGTTGGCTGTATGGATGGATAATATAAGCTCATCAAACACTAAATCTCTGGAAAACATGTTCAAACAGATGGAGGACAGGCCCAATGTGGGAACAAAGGTGCAGCTACGTGAAGCAGAACCTCGGGATAGTGTATTGACCACTTTCAGCAGAGCATCAAAGAGTATTTCATCTGGCCATGTACAAGCAAAAAGACATAAGCTGCTGACAAAGCTAAACTTACAGCAGCTCAGTAAAAAAGAAGCAGCTGCTTCCATGGCCAAATTAAAGATGTTTGCAGAGTTTGAAACATCAGCTTCGGTGCCTAGGGACGATCCTTCAGACTCAGAATCAAGCTCGTGTTTTATGACATCCAAACCTCCAGCGACTCTGGAAGAAGTTTGACTCATTTTAGTGAAAACAGTGAACCCACGCTGACCAGTGAAAATATATTATATATTGCTGAAGAAATTTTGCAGCACAAAAACTATCAAAAGCAATGTACTGCATTACACTTCCTCTATAATAACATTTGAATGCAACATAGAGGACAAAACTGACAATAGCAAAGATAAACTGCACTTTATAGAGCAATTTACAGTCATGTGAAAAAGTTAGGACATCCTATTGAATTCCATGGTTTTCTGTATTAGGACATAATAAAAATTATCTGGTCCTTGGCAGGTCTTAAAATTTGGAAAATAAATCCTCAGATAAACATCATCACATGACATATCACACTGCGTCATTATTTACTGAACAAAAATAAAGCCAAGATGGAAAAGCCGTATGTGACAAAGTTAGGACACCCTATAATTCAACTGCCTGTAGATCCACTTTTAGCAGGAATAACTTAAAAACATTCTTTTTCTGTGTGACTTTATCA
>JAHKKF010486603.1:0-12944 GCA_019740295.1 Labeo calbasu | reverse complement strand
TTTATTAATTTCCAGTTAGCAATTTTATTGTTTCAAACTTTTTATACACTTTTTCAATATATTTATTTTTTTAATAGTTTTTCATTTTAATTTAATTTAATTTCTTTATGATTTTGTATTTTTTTTGTAATTCTGTTATGTGCTTGTTATTTTTATTAGTTCTTTAAATGTTGCTAATTGTTCAAATAATAATAATTATTATTATTATTTAAACATTCTTTACATATTACCAATAATTAAATATTACTTACTAATAATCATTTATTACTTAAATTATTTTATTTTGATTTCAGTTTGTTCAGTTTTTATTTTCTTGTTTAAACTTTTTATATATTTTTTTCAATATTTTTAAATTAGTTTTTCATTTTAAATTAAAATTTTAGTTTAATTTTTTTGTATTCTGTGCTCTTCATTTTTTGTGCTCTTGTCATTTGTATTAGATTTTGCTATTTAAATATTGCTATTAATTTAAATATGAATTATTATTTAAATATTATATTTAAATATTCTTTAAATATTACAAATAATTAAATATTACTTAATTCAGTTTAAGTCCAGTTTTTATTTCCAGTTAGTAATTTTATTGTTTTAAACTTTTTATACATAGCGGGTTTTTTTTTTTTTTTCAGATTTTATCTTTTTATATTTTATTTTATTAGTTTTTCATTTTAATTTTATTTTATTTTACAATTTTGTATTTTTGTAATTCTGTTATGTTATGTGCTCTTGTCATTTTAAGTTAAATTAATTAAATGTCATTTTAAGGTCAATTAGTTTTAATTCTTTAAATATTACTACTGCTACGTATTTAAATGTTAATTATTATTTAATTGTTATTATATTTAAAGAATATTTAAATATTACTAAAAATATTATTTACTAATAATCACATATTTCTTAATTTATTTTTATTTGTTTATGTTCAGTATTTTTTTTTGTTTCCAGTTAGCAATTTTATTGTTTCAATAAAATACATTTTCGTTAGAATTTTATTTTATTTTTTCCACAATTTTGTAATTTTTTGTAATCCTTTTATGTGCTCTTGTCATTTTATTAGTTTTTGTTCTTTAAATATTGCTACTTATTTAAATAATTATTGATATTTAAATTGTATAATTTTACATAATAATTAAATATCACTTTTTTATTTCAGTTTAAACTCAGTTTTTATTTATTTCCAGTTAGCAACTTTATTGCTTCAAACTTATTTCACTTATTAACGTCATTTCTGATTTGTTATTGCTGTATTAAAAACAGTATCAGATTTTAGCTGAGGTTTCACTAAATGTGTTTTTGTAGGCTATTTCCTATTAGGTTTGATGGCAGGGAACGCATGAGCCAAAATAAATAAATAAAAAACCCCGCTGTCCTAACCCCAATATGCCATCATCACCGATCACATAAATCATTAGTGTGTTTTCACGAATGATCATCGCTGTCATACTCGAGTACTCGAGTGTGTGTCACTCTCTAGCACGCACAGTACATCAAACGAGCCCGAAAAATCCTGATTTCCATGATACGGCCCCTTGAAGATGCCTCAGGCTGGACGACTTCTCTTTATTCAACCTGAATGCTCCTAAAACCAGCGTTTAATTTAGAGCCCAACATATTCCCTGTGCACAAAACCGAGCTCTCCCACCAGAGACGGAAACCGGAGCAAAAACCTGCTCATTAAATATTGAGCGTGAGTGATGCTTCAAATGACAGACAGCCGTCTGGAAGGTGGAAGGTGACAGGAACTCGACTGGGAGTTGAGGAGTGATGCTGCAAAACTTTCAGTCAGCTCATCTTACAGTCACTTCCTCACTTTATTTCTCTTCTCCACTGCCGCACCGCTGTCTCTCTCTCTCTAATGATCATTCTGTTTGTTCTCACCTCTGACTGTCAGCAATTTTCTCTCGCGTGCCACGGAAAGAGAGAGAGGGAGATCTTTCTTTCCTGTAAAGAGGTAATTAAAAGAGGTGTCCTCTTCTTATCTCATTAACTCTGGAGCAAATTCTTTTTTTATCCCTGAAAACTTTCCTTGTGCCTCTGCTGTTTGAGGAAGCCAAAACCAGATATGCATTATTAAAAGGAGTTTTTTTTTTTTTTTTTTTTAAGAGAGACGACTCAACTGTGAGGCCAACACAACTTCTTCCTTTCTTATGATTTTGAAATGAAATATGTCCCAGAATGTTTTTTTTTTTTTTTGTGAGACTGTACTAGTGTTATAAACTTCACTGATGTTTAATGATGACATTTCTGTCCCATGATGGAAGAGTAGGCTGATCTGATGGTTATATTCTCATTTCAAATTCATCATGGAGGCCAAAACAGCAGCTCAAGTTGAAACTAACAAAGAAATGGTTTAAGATTGGCTCTTACATAAGACTAAGTTTCTTCCAAAAGTTTAAAAACACCCTAGATTGTTTTAGATTTTGTAGAGTATAAGAAACATCATAATTTCTTTGTGATTATTATTGAAAACGTTCAATAACAAAGCATTTTCATCCTGATGACATAAAATGGCACTATATACAATCCCTGGCAGCTGTGATGTCTGATTGCTGGATTAAACTGGGTCTAAATTTATTTATTTACTAACTGATTGACAGTACTAACTGACTCGGGTAGCAATGTTGCTTTAGTTCTGCTGGATCTAAGCTCAGCATTTGATACAACTGACCATACTATCCTAATTTAAATGTCATGTAGGCATCCAAGAAAATCCATGTTAAAATATAAACTTTCATAGCTTCTATTACCTATAGGGTCCTGACTGTTTTTGTTCCTGTTCATGACAGTTAGGGTATGTCGAAAAACTCCCATCTCATGTTCTCCCTCAACTTCAAAATCATCTTATATTGCTGTTCTACCTTTTTTTGTTAAGGGTGTTTGATCTTCTTTGCATGTTCGCTTTGCAAAGACTGGGTCGGTACNTCTGCAGCAATGTAGGATGATTTTGAAATGAGTTTTGAAGTTGAGGGAGAAAATACGATTGGAGTTTTTCAACATACCCTAACTGTCTTGAGCCAGAATATACAGAGTTCATGGAGAGGAAAGGAAAAGGAAAGGATGTGATGTGTGGCCAAGTATGGTGAACCATACTCGGAATTTGTGCTCTGCAATTAACCCATCCAAGTGAAATAAAAATTTTCTGACAGTTTATTGACCCCAATGTCATCAAAGATGTTCATGTCTGTCTTTCTTCAGTTGCAAAGAAATTAACACGCACACACACACCGTGAACACACACCCGGAGCAGTGGCTGCTGCGGTGCCCAGGGTTCGGTGCCTTGCTCAAGGGACTCACCTCAGTCGTGGTATTGAGGGTGGAGAGAGCGCTGGTTATTCACTCCCACCACCTTCAATCCATGAAGAACCCGCTCGAACCTGCAACCTTTCGGTTACAAGCCTGACTCCCTAACCATTAGGCCACGGCTAACGATACGCAGCAGGCCCAGCGTCAAGGGGGGGCTTGAGGGGACTCATGCAATGATCTGAAGGACCGACCCCTTTCCCCCCGGAATACGACTTTAAACGCGAAAAACTAAAATGAATGCGATTTCAACCAAGGGGCACCGCTCAGATCTGATTTGTACCACCTCAGATTCTATTTGACCCATTCAAACCCCCAAAAACTTGTTGATTTTAACCATTCGATGCGGACAATCACAGGTGTATTTAAACTTTAACAGCTTAATTTTAACATGCTTTTGCGCCTTCTCTGGCGCTGAGCCTACATCACAACGATTCAGTGTTTTCAACCGCATAAAAATAATGTTTCAGACATTTAAATTAATTACTAGCAAAAAAATACATTTGTTAAATACACACTGATCTGTGAGTTTGTTAATGCACTGGAGTGTAAGGAAATCGGCAATAATCCATTCAATTAAAATCTGATGACGTATTTTATTTATATATAATATCCTAATCCCCCACCCCCCCATGTTAGCCCCCCCTGAGATTCACACAAGCCCCCCCGGGTCGCGTGTCCTGGTACACAGACGAAGAACTAACTGTGCGTGACTTTTTCAATATGATTACGTAATGCATGAAATCGTAGATGCGCATCACAGAGCTAGTGCAAGATGAGCATTTGTGATTAAAAAGTATATACATTTTTATTTATTTCTTTTAGAAAATGAGCAATTGTTTCACTAGATAAGACCCTTATTCCTCGGTTGGGTGTAGAGATCTTTAAAGCTGCACTGAAACAGCAATGTAGGCCTTCAACATGTTGGCTCCTATTGAAGTCCACTATATGAAGAAAAATCCAGGAATGTTTTCCTCAAAAACCTTAATTTCTTTGCAACTGAAGCAAGACATGAACATCTTTGATGACATTGGGGTCATTAAGCTGTCAGAAAATTTTCATTCTGAAAGTGAACTAATCCTTTAAATCCTTTAAATGTAAAAAACACAAAAAATGGTGGATGAATACTAAATTTCTTTGGTTAAATGAGAAAAAGGGTTTTTTTCAACTGGGAAATATTGCTAAACTCAAATCTTTTATTTCTTCACGTCTTGATTGTTGTAATTCAGTCTTCGCTTTCACGTCTTCTGCCAGTACAAAATCCTGCAGACAGGTTGCTGGCTAACACAAGAAAGAGGGTCATATATCCCTTATTCTGGCCTCTTTATACTGGCTACCTGTTCATTTTATGATAAAGTATAAGGTGCTTTTGCACGCTTTTAAAGCCCTACACAGACTGGAACCAAAATATATTTCTGATGTTTCTGAGCTTGTAAATTTTCATTGTTCACTTTGGTACACTCTGTTTTTTAAGGTGCTTTATAAATTTTGATCTGATTTGATTTGACAGTTAAAGTGCTTTTTAAATACCTGCCACTGTATTTGAATCCATTAATTTGAATACTTTTTCACTATCACAAAAGATGCTGATACTGTCGAAATCTCCTTCCAGAGGCCTTTGTCATGACCATTTCTTGCATTTGTTTTGCTGCATTGTGTTGCTCTCTCTCCTCTCTCGTCTGTCTTTTAATAGATCCTGGATTTCTCCTCCGGCTGATGATCAAACTTGTCTCAAATAAATGTTGTTTTGATAAAGATTTACTGCTCATATTTGTTTATGGTAAAGCACACACTGGTAAACAGTGTTGGTGGTATCCTGACTTTTTATTTTGTGAATCTGTTTGGGCTTTGTTTTTTCTTAAGGAGTTAGGCAAGTTTGCTGTATTTTATTTTTATTGTCAGATTAGGTTATTTCATTTTTTTATTTGTCTTTTCTACTTTACTGTTGTTTGTTATTTTGGCCTGTGGCCACCCCAAAGACATGCTCTTCCTCTTATCCCACAATCTATAATAAATGTAACAGTTTTCCTTATTTAATTTGTGTTCCTGTTTGATCCTTGATCAGAATGATTTCTTTTTTGGAGGGGAATCCTCAACCACCACCTTATCTTTGTTATGCCCTTTAACAAGCAACTATTTCTAAAATACAGGGCATAATATCTTCAACATTTTTTTTTTTAGAATCAAAACATAACAGTTGTTTTAAATTGTAATAATATTTACTGTTTTACTGTATTTTTGATCAAATAAGCAAGACTTTTTTTTGACTTTTTAAGTGGGCTTATTGTCAAATCCGTCTTTGACAAAAGCTCCTGTTCACACTTGACCTTTAAACAAGTAAAAAGACACTGCGTTTACAGCAAAGCCTGTGTCTGAAGTAACCAGAGAGCTTCTCTACTCGTCCTTAAATAAACTGTCAAGGATAAAACTTCAATCAGGGTTTGTTTCTGGTGTATAGAGCAAAATGAAAAATCCGAAACTCTGCTTGGCCCTCCAGAGACAGAAAGCTGCTGTGTGTGATGCTTCTGATGTTCAAAAACGTTCTCCCATCCCAGCCTAATGTGCAGAGACGACTACAAGACACATTCACAGGTCGACTTCCCTGAAAAGTGTAAACACTGTAAACACGATGCCAAAACATTGCTTTGTTTGGTTGAGACGCCTGACATGTCAAATTCCGTCTGTCCCACCAATGGAAGACAATGGCAACATTACTAAACTAATGTTTCTTCACCAAATAGGGAAAAAATGCCCTATTTCTTTTCTTTCTCTGGCTCATGATTTATTTACTGGACACTGGTGATTTCAACAGTGACACGAATCCATCACTAAAAGGTTTTCAAATTCTAACCATTGCTTCAGGCTAAAATTCAAACCCATAATCCATAACATTGCTTTCTTTTTTCAGTGAAAAAGTCATTTCATTTGAATCAGCAGAGAAATATGTACCGATCAAGCGGTGTTTATGAGCAAAAACAGTCCAAAACGAAGATGTGGGTGGATTTTGATGTTAGAGAACAACAGTGAATAGACTTTTTCACTGGAGGAAGCAGTATTATGGATTATGGACTCGTATTTTAGCTGGAAGGAATGGTTTGAAGTTTAAACATCTGAATGATGGATTTGTTTCTTTAAAAGCTCACAGCTTTTTGCTTCATTGGAGTAGACAGAGCTCTTTGTTTGAGATTTCAGTACAGCATTATGGGTAATGTAGTTTTTCCACCACAAATTCTGAAATTAAGCTTTATTTTACAAATATTTTGCTTCAACAAAAGTATATAATATCAATTAACAACCTCGAGGCTCACAGCAGGTTTGTCTTTGAAGATTTCTTAGTTATCGTCAAAAATCAATTTCCCCACAGAGAAAATGAACGCCGTTTTTACCTCCAGAACCTTCAGAAATGTTTGGTTATTTCAGCAAACCTTTCAAGGGGAAACATTTGGTGATGGTTATGGTGCAGAAACCTTTTCACTCACCTTAGTAGGGGTCTTGCTGCCGGTCGGCATCCTCCTCGCCGCCATGCTAACCAGAGCGCAAGTGAAGGCGGAGGACAAGAGGATGACTGTGAACACTAGGACCCAAGGAAGAGAGCAGAGGTAGCAGGGGCCCCCGGCGGACGTGCAGACCAGCACGTGAAGGGCCGAGCCGAACAGACACAGCAGGTAAAATGGTAGAGAGAGCAGAGACGACGCCAGCGGGACGTCCACAACCGCCTCCCTGCTCAGCGCCTCCGGCATGGCCAACAAGAGCAAAAACAGCACCTGGGAGAAAAGAGAGAGCGTTTCAATTACACACGCGCGCACACAAGGGCTCTGTTTACCACTTGTGTGAACATCTGTCGCGGGTGATGCCATCACAAACGGCCATTCGAGACCGATTGCGGTTTACACCTGGTATTAAAGCTGCTGTAAGTGATTTTCAGGGAATATCGCTCATAAAATGTCTCTGGCAGATATCATTGAAATAGGCGTCTTGAGAAATCACACACGTCTCTGTGACAATACAAGGCACAAAAAAGAATTTTAAGTTTTAAGCCAATCAGAAATGCTCTCTGCCTGTCAATCATTTTGCAAGTCTGGGTTTGCAGACACTGGATTGACTGATGTGTTTAGAGGGTGAGGTTTTGGAGAAATGGAGTTTATTGGCTAAGTCAGCAAAATTGCAGAAATTGCTTACAGCACTGAAAATCTCCTCCAGTGACCACTTCTGATTGGATGAAGAAGATATATATATATATATATACACACACACACACACACACACACACACACACTGGAGATAAATATTAGAGAACAACCTGTAATTTCCTAAATGTCAAGGTCACTGCTTAGTCCTATTTGAAGTTATCAGGAGTAGAAGGGTGGATTTTAGGCATATTTCATAAATTAATTGTATTCTGAAGACCAGTATAAAAACTTAAATGAGATATTTGAAAAAGAACTCAAAATTAGAGAACACTTACAGATACCGTCAAGTTATTGGTGTTAATCTGTAAACTGGTGCTAATTTTCCTAATTACAGTGCTTTTGCGAAAGTATTTCATACCCCTTCATTTATTTCACTTTTTCTGTTGAAGCCTTATGTAAAACTTCTTTAAATTTCTTTTTTTCCCCACGTCAATTTACGCTCCATACAACATAATGACAAAGCAAATAACAGATTTGTGACAACTTTGCAAATTTATCACAAATAAAACACTGTAATAAGTACATTGCATAAGTATTCATACCCTTAACTCAAGTCTTTTTGGGTATGATGCAATTATCTGCCATTATTCTCCTCACCTCTTTACCTCTCAAGCTCTGTCAGCTTGGATGGGGGCTGGCAGACATTTTCATGTTTCTCCAAAAAAAATATTTGATTGTGTGCAAGCCAAGGCTCTGGCTTGGCCACTCAAGGACATTCACAGAGTTGTCTATAATCCACTCTTGCTGTGTGCTTAGGGTCATTGTCCTGTTGGAAGGTGAACCTTCTGCCCAATCTGAGGTTCTGAATGCTCTGGACTGGGTTGTCATTAAGACTATCTCAATATTTTGGTACATTAAGCTTTTCTTCTACTCTGACGAGTCCCTCAGTCCCTACCACTGAAAAACAGCACCACAGCATGAAGCTGCTACAAGCACACTTTACTGTTGAGATGGTACTCTACAGATGATGAGCAGTGCTTGGTTTCCTTTAAACATGATGCTCGGAATTGAGGTTCACCAGACCAGAGAATCTTGTTTCTCATAGTCTGAGGTTTTTTTTTTTTTTTGCAAATTCCAAGTGTGTTTTCATGCGTCTTTACTGAGGAGAGGATTGAGTTTGGCCACACTGCCATAAAGACCGGATCGGTGGCGTGTTTCAGTGATGGTTGTCCTTCTGTAAGTTTCTCTCATCTGCATAAATGATCATACAGCTCAACTAGAGCTTCAACTTCTTGGTCACCAGTATAACCAAGCCCCTTCTTCATCAATTGCTCAGTTTGGCCAGGAGGCCAGTTCTAGGAAGAGTCCTGGTTCTTCCATTATGGATAATAGAGGCTACATGCTTTTGTGATCCTTCAATGCAGTTCCCCAGATCTGTGCCTTGACGCAATCCTGTTTCTGAGCTCTACAGGCAGTTATTTTGTCCTTATGGCTTGCTTTTTGCTCCGATATGCATTTTAAGCTGTTAGACCTTTTCTGAGAGGTGTGTGCCTTTCCAAATCATACTCATTTAAATGAATTTGCACAGTTTAACTCCACTCGAAGTGTAGCAACATCTACAAGCAATATGAGTGTTCCTGAGCTAACTTTCAAGTGTCCTAGAAAAGGGTATGAATACTTATGCAATGGAATCATTTCAGTATTTTTTTTGTAATAAATTTGCAAAGTTGTTACAAACCTGTTTTGTGCTTTGTCATTATGGTGTATGGAGAGTAGACTGATGTGGCAAAAAAGTCATTTAAAGCAGTTTAACATAAGGCTGCAACTTAAAAACGTGAAACAAATTAAGGGTATGAATACTTTCACAAGGCACTGTATATGACAAACCCTATTTAACTGGTGGATCGTTCTAAGGTGACTGAAACCCTGCGATAGGAGGATGTCCAGATGAGGGCCAAAGAGATGACCCTTTCAGCCATTGCAAGAAAAGTCGTTTCAAATCTGTGATTTCTCACTAATTCATTCAAGTCCCCCAAAATGGCTGGTTGGCCACATAAGACAAATGCAGAAGAAGACAGGATAATGCAAAGACTCTCGATGGTAAATCGGTTCAACACTGCAGCTGGAATTGCTTGCCAACACTATGATGTGTGATTCTTAAATTATTACATTCGTTCCAACCCAATTCTGAATATGTCACTACTGTACATCCCGTAATATATGTTAAAGGGAAGGATATTATGACTTGTATGGATGGCACAGGCATCTTCCCATTCTTTTCTCCTCTTTTTAGCACTAAGAAATCAGCGATCTACTGTACATCGCTTCTTTTATTGCCCTTCGACTGAAAATTACAACCAAAAGCCGCACAGTGTGGCATTGTATCCATATTTAATTTTCTGAGTTGTGTTGTAGTAAAAATAGCAACAGGTAGCACCAGTCGCTCACCGATCGAGTGCAACCATTTCACGTCATCGAAATAATGGCACCCCACATAGTCCAAAATATGTATAAAACTGTGTATTTTTTAAATAATGTAAATATTTTAAGGTTTTTCTACTTCATATTTCAGTGGGAGACATTATTTTCGTTATATTAAGCCATACAAGTCTTAATACAGCACACACCTCATGCTTTTCAAACACAACTGTTCTAGACTAATGCAGATACATAAACAACTGTAATCTCACTTAAACACACTCTTCATCAAAAGGGTGGTCAGCGTGGGTTGCACATCAACGAGGCTTTTGGAAAAGTAATGATGGGTTTGTCTGCAGCTCGACATTAGAACACATTCATAAACAACCCTAAAAAAGATTCACATGGAATTGAGAGGTTATTTACTAGAGAAAACCTGTCCACCGCCTAGAAACACAACTGTCAGGAAGCCTCCTGCTAATGCACGTTCAGCTTTTTTCATTGCAAAAAACTGTCGGTCGCAATGACAGCCAAGAAGTGAATGCAGATATCTTGTACTCTGAGAGATTTCTGATAAAAGCAGAAGAGCAGGGCTTTAAAAAAGGACACACGCTGACGTGTCCTTGCCTCCGACTCCCAACAATGCACCGACAGTCAAACGCTCGCTTTGAAACGCACTCGCTCTTTTCTTGTCCCCATCCGGTTCACTCGCTCACGGCTGTCTTCGTTGACATCTCTACGGGATGTTACATTTGCGCTGTGAGCGATGTTTGAAAAAGTCACATGAAAAAACAAAAAACTTTTCTCTCAGAACTTAAGATCGGAGGGTCAGAAACCGCCACGTTAATATTTAACAGAGAAAAGACACAAACTGCCGATCATCTGAGATAAAAGCTTTGTGGGAACTAGATTTAGCGTAAAGGGCCAAAAGAATCAGTGAACAACGGGACACCGGAACACAAAATTAAAAAATCATCAGGCCGCAATCAAATATTTTGCTGAGACAGAAAAAGGAAAACAATTGACCATATTTACTTTCATAATAGGTGTTTCTGGTATTAGGTGTCATAAACTAACAACAAAAACAAAGGAAAATCTTAAATATTAATTTATTGTTTTTGAAAGAATTCTCATTTATTTGATTAAAATACAGTAAAAACGGCAATATTGTGAAATATTATTACAATCTAAAATATCTATTTTCTATTTGAATATATTTTAAAATTTAATTTATTCTAGTGGCACAAAACGGAATTTTCAGCATCATTACTCCAGTCTTCAGTGTCACATGATCTTTCAGAAATCTTTCTAAAACACTGATTTGCTGATCACAAACATTTTTTTAACATTATCAATGTTGAAAACAGTTGTTCTGCTTCATATTTTGGACGAAACTGTCATACTTTATTTTCAGGATTCTTTTATAATAGAAATTTCAAATGAACACCATTTATTTCAAACAGAAATCCTGCTTGTCACACTGAATTAATTTAATGCATCCTTGCCAAACAAAAGTATGATTTTTTAACCAAAAATAACCAAGAAGAATAAATCCTGCAGAAGTATTTTTCATTGCTAGAATATGGCAGCTACTGCTGCAAAGAGGTTGGTCTTGATATTTATCAAAGGCTTTATTAGCTAACTGTGTTTGTGAAATGACTTTTGTTTTCAGATGACGACACCGTGCTCATTTCCACCTTTCTCTGCCCTATTTGGACAGGACTAGTTCTCCCAGAGGAGGTCAGGTCAATTTATTTCCCAGCTGCACTTTGTGATTTCAATCCCATCCAAATTGAACACGTCTGTGTATTTCCTCACACAGCCTGTGTAAAAATTACACTGCAAATTACCTACTGTTTTTTGGCAACCTCTGGAGTCCTCTATTGCTGTTCAGAAAGTAACAGCCATTGTGGTACTTTTTCACAACACTTCTCCTCGTTTATTTTGACCTTTTGTCCAACACCGTGACTAAAGTTAATTGGTGCACTTCATTATGGTGTAGACCTTTTTGCCAGCTTGCTGGGTAAAGTTGGCAAATCGGCTGTTCCATTCATCAAGTATGTAAACTCACATCCTTGCAGTCAGCAACGATAGTCTTGTTAGCAATTTGTGTTAATGACTGAAAAAAAGCTACTAATCAAAAAAAAAAAAAAGCTAACAATGTTACAGTCAATATTATTTAATATTAGTAGTCAACTAACCATTACTCGACGAGAAGAGGCTTGGTCGACCAAAATATTATTAGTCGCAGAAAAAAAAAATTCCACAGGAAGTGGTGAAGTCACGCAGTCCATCACAGACGGATCGTTACAAGCTGGTCTTTGTGGCAATATACAGTAGTCAACATTTGAGGTGGATCATAACCTTTCATCAAAGTTGTCCTAAAACCAAAACAATACCTGTTCTAATCTTAGGACAACTGTGATGAACTTTTTTGGTCCACTTCAAATGTTGACTACTATAGTAGTTTGGACATTGAAACGCTCGCCTATCATTCATCGACCTCAAATATGGCTTTTCATCTGAAAGATGTATGTAGCAGCAACTTTACATGGTCGCTCAATCTAATGTTAAAGTATAAAAAAAATGTGCACTATTGAAGTGATTGTGTGGATTTTGGAAGCTGGACAGTAGCGTGCTCACTGCATGACAGATGGAGGCTCACTTGCTCTTAAAATACTCAATCATTTTTGCTCATACAGATAAGAGTAATACATCTTTTGAATCTGTAAAGACTCTGTTTATTTGTGTTTACTCACAATAACAACAAAACGTTGTGCTTTTGTAAAATAATAAAAGCAAACCAAATGCGTAATTCAACTCAAATTGTGTATTAAATAAATTCAATACACACAGACTGAAGTAGTTTAAGTCTTTGGTTCTTTTAATTATGATGATTTTGGCTCACATTTAACAAATACCCACCAATTCACTATCTCAACAAATTAGAATACTTCATAAGACCAATAAAAAAAAACATTTTTAGTGAATTGTTGGCCTTCTGGAAAGTATGTTCATTTACTGTATATGTAGTCAATACTTGGTAGGGGCTCCTTTTGCTTTAATTACTGCCTCAATTCGGCGTGGCATGGAGGT